>CALSCP010000335.1:197590-216330 GCA_943704425.1 Ministeria vibrans ATCC 50519 | reverse complement strand
TATATATATATATATATATATATATATATATATATATATATATATATATATAGGCCAAAAAAGTGTATGATGATATAAATTCTAAACTGTATCATTGATAGTAAGAATAAAAGATACTGATTTTTTATACAATCAGGTATAGTTATAGCTACTTCGCTGCTAATTAGCACTAGCTGTATAGCGTTGTTGATCACTTTGCAAACTCTCGTTGAAGCCAGGTGGAGTTGGTGTAGAGCCGTGGGTCGCCGAGTCGAAGACTTGCTCTGAGGTAGAGATAGTAAAATAATATACTCGCGAGTCGTTGAATTGAGAAGAGCGTGTGAAAGCCGGCTGTCCAAATGTCCGACTGCTGACCCATGTCCCACGCCTCAGACAAGCCCCATGCATCCACTCCAACCGTGAGTAAGAAATAGATAAAGGTAGCGACGAGTGCTGCGCGGAACTTGTGAAAGACCCCCTAGGACGCAGTACGTCTCATCACCAAGGAAACGGGTTTGTACAACATGGGGTAGTGCCGGCCGCGCCTGTCCGTACGTATATATATATATATATGCGTACGCGTCACTCCTTTGCGTACCTTTAGAAGACCCGCTTGAAGTGCGTAAGTGGAACAAAGTTCAAGAATGAGGATGAAGAATGCGACGAGGAGCACGACTCCTTGAACACTAAAGAGAGTGTTGCAAGAATATACAATTATTATGTTGACAGAAATTGGCGTGGTATTAGTGCGCTTGTTCGGAAACTCAGGAGAGACAACTTACATGTATAATGCCAGTGCAGTGTGTTGCTGAGTTGAGCGGAAGTTCAAGGCGAAGCTGTTGACGAAAATGTCGAATATGACCATCAGGACCTGCAGGCCGAACACGAGACGAAATGACGACGGTTGCATAGCTTATTGACTGTACACTGCTGAGTGAGTGAGTGTTGTGAAACACCCAGCTGAGAGTGCAGAGACAAGAAGGCGCGAAATTGGAGTGACTAAGTCGTGACTAAGTACTGCTGCGAGTAGTCAGTCTGATCATTGAGTCATTTCATTTTTTTTAAACATTTTCACTTGTTCTTTATGGGTAAAAAGGGAACGAAGAAAACGCCAAGCAAGTCCCCTGTGGCTGCGAGTGTCACCAATGGGGACTCGCGGTTTGCGATGAAGGGAACTGTGTGGAAATCGGCGCCTGAAATCGACGAGATGGACGACGGCGTGCTGAGCGACGAGGCGGTTGAAATGGGAGCCACGCGAAACGACAGGGCGAGCAAGTCCAAGGCTGTCGGTGTGCGCGAGCCAAGCGATGACGATGAAGATGGTGTATATGACGAAGAAGAAGACGAAGACGACGAAGACAACAACGAGGAAGACTTTGACGATGCTGCGTCGTTCAACAGCAACGAATACGACGACAATGACGACGATGAGGACCACGACGACGACAATGACGACGACGACGACGAGCACGAGCACGACCACGACCACGATGACGACGACGGCGACAACAACGATGAAGAGGACTCTGATGGCTATGGCGATGAAGACGACACAGCGGCGATTCCATCGCTGGGCAAGAAGAAGGCGAATCTGCGCAAACGCGCCGAAGAATATGCGAGTGCCGAGAAGCGCAAAGGGATCATCTACTTGAGTCGAATGCCGCCGTTTATGAAGCCGGCCAAGCTGCGGCACATGATGGGTCAGTTTGGTGACATTGGACGGGTATACTGCCAAGCAGAGGATCCGCAGAGCCACAAGCGACGTGTCAAGTACGGCGGAAACAAGAAGAAGAAGTTCACCGAGGCATGGGTTGAGTTTTCCCGCAAGAAAATTGCAAAGCGCGTTGCCTTGTCGCTCAATGGCACTCGAATCGGTAGACTAAAAAAGAGAGAAAGGATCAGTGTAATTAATTATTTTATTCTTGTTATTATTATTATTATTTTGTCTTTTAGGCGCAAAGAAAGGAGATTACTATCACGATGATTTGTGGTGCATGAAGTACCTTCCAAAGTTTAAGTGGAACAATCTGACTGAGCGAGTCGGTAAAGCAAAAGCAAAGAACCAAACAGAAAGAAAACAGAGAAAGCCATTCTAATACTTTTACAAATTGTTACTGCGTCTTTTGTTCTTTCTCGGGTTGATTAGCGTATGAGAATGCAATGCGCGACAAACGATTACAGACAGAGCTGTCGCGGTCGCGCAAGGAAGCCACAGACTATTTGGAGCGGGTCGACCGGGCGAAAATGGTGCGGAGTATCAGTGAGCGACACGAAAAAAACGAGCGCGAAGGAAACGCAAACGCGACACAAAAGCCGAAAAAACGAAACGCAGACGCAATGGAAACGCAAACGAAACAGCCACAACAGCAAGAGCACCAGGAGCGCAATGTGCGGCAGCGAAAGAGTGTCGCGAGTGCGGCCGAACGACCCGCTTTGCCCGATTCCCTTTTGAGCAGAGTGTTTGCCAAGAAAAAATGAAGAAAAAACATTATTAATTTTGTACATATTCGGTTCATTGTGAGTGTTTGTTTTAAAAAGCGTCAAAATTGCCATAACGAGATTTTTTGACTTGGCGTTGATCGTCGGAAGGAGTGGGTTTAGCAGCAGCAGAGGCAGACGCATTGCTTTCGAGTTTGCGTTTGACCTGAGGCGCAAAGTACTGATCGACTCCTGAGCCGTATTTGCGTTTTGCCGCTTCACTTGCGTCGCTCTGACGCTGTTTCTCCGCTGCTTCGTCCGCCCGTCGACGCGTCTCTGCGTTGTCCTTTTCAATCTCTTCCGTTGAAAATGGATTGCTAAACACGACAGTCTAAAAAAACACAAATACACACAAATTTAGTGACGCACACAGTTTGTTTCTTTCTCCCGTCTCTATCACTTCGTTTCTTTCTCCTCCCTCTCACTTTGTCTCTTCTCTTTCTTTTTACCTCTTTGAGGACAATGTCTTCGAGAGGACGGTCCTTTTCGCCTGTTTCGACCTTCTCCATTGCAGTGAGCGTCTCAAGTCCACCCACAACGGACCCAAACACGGTGTGGTGTCCATCCAAATGGGGACTGGCGCCCAACGTCACAAAGAACTGCGATCCATTCTTGTTCTTCTCGCCCGGATTGGCCATGGATAGCACTCCACGCGCACTGTGCAGCACATGCGTCACAATCTCATCGGCAAAGGGCTTCCCCCACACACTCTCCCCGCCCTTGCCCGTCCCTGTTGGGTCTCCACCCTGCACAATGAACCCAGGCACGAGCCGATGGAATACCGTTTTGGCGTAGTAGCCACTGGTGCAGTGTGACAGGAAGTTGAAGCACGCCCGCGGCGCAATGTCACACCGTAACTGACACATACTTGCGTGTGAGTGCTCTCCGTCTTCGTCTTCTTCTCTCTAATTGACTTACTTCGAGATTAATGTTGCCTTTGGACGTGACCAATCGCACGTAACCTTTCTTGCGGTGCTTGCGGACATGCTCAAAGAGCACTGCCTCTTTGGAGACCTTTGCGCGCTCGTTGACGGTCACCACGTCGACGGCAGTGCTCGTGAACGACGCACTCATCTTGTTCAAACTGTGCACTGCCGACTGGTCGCTCTCTAGAGCGCGCGCTGCCTCTTCAATCACCTGAGCCGCAGCGCGGTCCTTGGCGACGCCTGCCAGCCGCTCCTTCTCCGTCTCCTCCAGTGCCTTGAGGGTCGATTCAGCCATGGTTGTAGGGCGTCGGAGTGCCGACGAGGCTGTCGTCTCGCCCTTGTCGCTCAAAATGCTCTTACTGCCGCCCGCTGTCAGTTTTTCTTTGTAGCAGTGAAACTGGGAAATGTCGCGCGTTTCAGGGTTCTTTGGATCCTGGATAGTAATAATGTCTTTGCGCGTGAACGGTTCGTCGGTCAGAAGGTCCTGTGTGGGTGTGTACACAAAAATGATAGTGTGAGCGAACACGTCGCAACGACGTCAGAGTGACCCCGCTCCTCCTCACACACACACAACACACACACACACACACACACACACACACACACACACACACACACACTGATGCACCTTCCAATTCTTCTGGGCAATGTTGAGCTTCTCGACGGCCTCCATGCTGTACACGTTGCCCGTGGTGCGCACTGCAACAATGTGCGTGTGCTCGTTGAAGACCTTGAAGAGCACGGGGCAGTGGTAGACGCCGTCGGCGTTCTTGTGGAAGTGCAGCCGCACCAGGTTCCTTGCGTCGAGTGCGTCGCCCGTGCGCGGGTCCTTCTTGTGCTTCTTCATGTACGGCACAATCTGCAGAATGTCGTAGGTAGTCCCGTCCAGCGTGCACATGGGCGTGGTAAACGGCTGCAAGCTCAGAGCACAGTGAGAGAAGGGAAGACTGCAAAATCGAGACGTCATTTTCGTCAGTCGTTTCGTTTCATTTTTTTTTTCTTCCGTTTAGCGACGCGACGTACGCCCGATAAGCATGCTTCTTGGCCTCCTTGAACCCCCCGCCATGGTTCTTCCATTCCTGGGCCGTAATAAACATACGGTCTTTCGAGTGTTGTTTCTTTCCCATCTTGAAACACAAAGAAGAAAAGAATTATTTAAAAAAATGATTGGCTCAATAATCATTTTATTCTTATTGTCGACTATGATTTGTAGACTGGATCAAAATGGATCAAACGCATGCCATAGTATCTCTGTTTCATATTTGATTTATCTGTTCTCAATATAGGTAAGCTTAAAAAGCCATTAGATCACGGATGGCGTTTGTATGAAAGCGGGTACAATTAGGTGAGGACACAGACTGACGCGAGGTCTCCTGTGAAGAAATTGGGGTCCATGGACTGTTGCTGGGGCGGAGGGGTGCTGGTGGGGGTGTTACTGTTGCTGGTGGCGGTCTGGGAGGACGTCGAGAAGGCGGATGGAGGAGGAGGGATGAGGGTGAAAGGGAGCGACTGGCGCACCGAACGGTCGACAAAGGGACTCCAGACACGCGAGGCCATGTGGGTGATGAAGAGAACAATGGCAATGCCCATGAGCGCATCAACGGCGTAGTGGTGGTTGGAGTACAAGGCAGCCCAGGTGATCCAGGCGACATGCGCAATGCCCACCTTGCGCGAGATCCAGGGACCGCAGCAGAGGACGACGCAGGGCCAGGCGACGTGCAGCGACGGAAACGCACCAAACTTGAGCGGCGACCGCGAGTAAATGCCGTTGAAGAGGGGGAATCCCAGCATGCGGTCGACGCGGACAAAGCCTGCCTCGGGTGGGCCCAGCAGATCGTCGCGCACCCGTCCATCAATGCCAAACTGCGCCGAGTCGGTGTACCACGGCGGAGCGGTGGGAAACAGGAACTGGAACAGCACAACGGTGAAGTTGACCCACCCGAGACACCAAATGAAGTGATAAATGTCGCGTGTACGGCGCACTACTTTGAGATAGGCAATGAAGACAAACTGTAAAAGACAAGACACACACGCACACCGAGTCAAAAAGCCGCTTTTGTGTGGTTTGATCTGGTTCTTACGGGAAGAACAAAGTGAATGAGGTATGGAACGGCGGCGAGCACGTCGAGAACGGGCGTGTGGAAGGAAGCGAAGATCTTGTGGGGCATGCAGTGGAAGACAAAGTTTTCGAGCCAGGGAAGGAAGGTCAGACTCGGTTTGGTGATTTCGTCGAGTCCCGTCACAGCGCGAAGCATGTTGTAGTTCTTGAAGAGAGCCAGGTAGCATAGGAAGGGAACGAATGCTGTAACAATCTTGCGCACAGGGACTGGACTGGACTGTTGGCGGAGCCATCGCATTCGGTGCTGCAGCGAATGCTACAATCGAACAAGACGGTCTTTCAGCACAGCGACACCTTCAACACTCACCCCCACCCCCCCCCACCCCGCCGGTTGAGCATCGGTGCAAGGACGACGCACGCGTGTGTGGAGCGCAAGACGGTGTTCGTTGGGCGCATTGTCTTTTTTAAAAATAAAAACGCGAAAAATCCCCAAAACGACAGCGAGTCCTTCTTTAAAACGCCGCTTGCTGCTTACATACGCCAGAATTGGTCAAAGTAAAGTACGTTGACGTGGTGACGATGAGAGGCGAGTGGTACATTTGCCGGACACGATTTTTTTTTAAAACAAAATCGTCACAAACTCATCCAAGTCAGCCAAATGGACACGATAGAGAAATTCAAGAGCACGAGGTGCTGCTGACCAACATACACAACGTGTTCGCGGCAATTTGCAGCGTGGCCAGTCCCCAGAAGGGCTAGGACGGCAAGAGGACGTGATAGAACAACACCAGATCTAAAAATCGCCAAACGACCCCATTGTTACCTGTTGACTGCGCACATAGCCTATTAATGAGTTCTCAATGAAACTGCGAAGCTTGTGCCACTTGATTTCAATCTATAAAAGACGATAGAGAACGAAAAGGTTATTTTTGGGTTTTTTTTTTGGGTTTGAACGCTCTCTCATTCTCTGGCTCTAGGAATCAGAGGGGCAACGGGGGCAGGAGACTAACACCAGCAACACGTACCCCAACGCTGTCTAATGAGCTGCGTGGTGAAGATGTCTGGCCGGCTTTTTCGTTATGTGTGACGGAGACGCAGTCCATGATGGGGAGCCACACAGCACGCACAGGCAAGAACCACTGATGGGAAGGTGGAAGCGAGAGGTGCTGTTTGGGGCTGAAGATCAAAAAAAAAAAGGAGCGAATCACCATAGAGCATTTCAAACTGGAACAAACACAAATCTTATGCAGTAGCATCTACATCGCCGTTTCGTACGAGCGTGTCTCCACCACTAGTCCACGACCTTTCCGTGACTCTACACAACCATAGATGAAAATTGAAATCTGTTCTGTTTCCAATAGCTGATTGTTCGTTCATTTTTTGTAAAGAGAAGAAGAAAGAAAACTTGTGACCCAAGGGGCACACACACAACACAAAGAAAGGTAGAAAGGAGAAACACGCACAAGCAAAGAAAAAAAAAACGCACACGCACACAAGAGAGTCACACGAACAGCTTAGAATCGAGGCTGGAAGCCCGGCATGCCTGGCTGGGGCATACCGCCCATACCAGGCATGCCCATGCCCATACCAGGCATACCGCCCATCATGCCGGCAGCCGCACCGCCCATCATCACACCGGGTCCACCCGTCAGCATCAGCTGCGTCTGGTCCAACATCATGGGAGTGGGCGCTCCCTCGGCCGCCTCCTCCTCCTGTTTCTTCTCCTCGTACCGCGTGAACATCTGGTCCACCTTGTTGGTGTACTCGCGCGTCACCTGGATCATAAACGGGAACGCCACGTCCATGTAGTTGTTGCGCCAGGCAAGCTCCATCACAACATCCGGTCGCACCAGGTCGTAGCTGAAACCAGGCAAAAAAAAAGAAACATTAATAATTATTATATAATTATTTGGAAAATTCATCTCTCATACCAAGTGTAGAGACAGGCACCAAAGCACTCCTTCGACTTGATCTCGTTCGTGAAGTAGTTGAGCAGGTTCTCGGCAACCTCGCGGTCGCGCGACTCCGCTGCCGAGTCAATCGCGTCCTTGTACAGTTTGTCCTTTTTGCTCAGCTCAATTGCCATAGCGAAGCGGCTGTTCTTCTTGTACAGAAGCTACATCAAATAAAAACAAAAAAAAAGTTTTAGTCCGGGTCGGCGTCTTCTCCCTCTCTTAGGCATACCGAAGCAATGCGACGGAACTCAAGAAGCTCGTGTTTCTCAGTCTTCTGGGCGAGCACAATGTTGTCAAAGGCGTCAAAGTGCTCAATGCTGTCACGCAGCGCAGAGTAGTCCTCCTCCTTGATGAGCAGGTCGTTGATGCACTCGTTGACAGCAACCACATTGGCCTGCTGCACCGTCATCAGGTAGGGCTTCACCAGAGGCACCTCGTTGGCCTTCTTGAACAGAGACACGGCTACAAAAAAAAATCATAAGACAGGTCATTGTGTAAAAAAATCCTCTTGTCTTACCGCGCGTGTGGTCCAACTTGCTCTGAACCACGTTGAGCAAGTCATTGAGGTTCATGGGTGCAAACTCAAGGTAGAACGACAGCGACTTGTACAACAGTTCGCTAACGAAAAAAAAAACAATTATGAGGACTATAAAAAAAGAAGGGCACAAAAATCCATACCTGTTAGCAACCTTAACAATGTTGTCCTTGAACGCCGAGTGCTCGTAAGCAATAGTGGGGTGCTTCATCATGGTGAGAATGGCGTTGTCAAACTCATCGTAGTGCTGGTACAGGAAGACCAGTTCGCGCCACAGGTGAGCGTCCTCGGCGGCACGCAGAACCTATCAAACATTCAACAACTTATTAGTCACCATTCTATCGTAAGAATTATAATAATTATATTTTTTGTACCTTGGGAATGTTGACGCGCGACCAGAAGAGCTTGAGGTGCTCCATCATCTTAGCCGGCTTGAACTTGCTGTAGAGGATGGCGAGCTCAGTGAACATGCCCATGTGTGCTCGCTCAAGGCCAAGACCAGCCTCGAGCAGCGCAATGATCTCCTCAAAGTGACCACGGCTCTAAAAAATGAAATAAAACGCAGAAGAGTTGTTTTGTTAGTCATCTCGTAGTCATTCTTTCTAATACCACCATTGTTCTTTACCTGGTAGTAGTTGATGAGGTCGCCCAACTCATCAGCGTGCACCACAATATGGAGTCCGCAAATCTGGGCAAGACGGAACTCGGTGGCATCGACACACGAGAAGCACACCTCACGCCAGGTCGCTGTGTTGTTGGCCTTGCGTGCACCGTCAACGGCCGCCTGGAACTCGCCGAGACGCACCAGGGTCTGGGCCAGACGTGCGTAGTTGGAAATGTTGTTGTACAGCAGCTTGGCAGCCTCGTACATGGCACCGTCAAAGCAACGGTCTCCAACTTGTTGAATCTGTGCAAAAAAAAAAAAAAAAAAAAAAAAAAAAAAGAAAAAAAAAAGTTGATGAATCACACAACACACACACGAACGCACTTGTTATTTCTCTTTACCTGAGCAACGTTAGGGCCCGAGATGAACTCCTCCAGATCGGCAAGACGGTTGGTCTTGGCAAAGGCGTAGATGAGCTCTGTCTCGACGTAAGGCTCACGGGCCTTCTTGCGGGCCATCTGCAGGTATCGCACAAGGTCTTCAAACTGCTCCTCGCGGTTTGCCGCCGAGATGACATTCTCGTATTGGCTACAAATAATAATAATTATTATAATAAAAATAAAAATAAGTAAAGCAATGGCGACTCCTTCGCTCAACGTACCTCGGGTCGTCGGCACGAACATATGAATCAATCGACTCCTTGATGAGGTTGGCAGCGAGTTGGGCACCTGCAAGCAGCGACCACACTTCCGGCTCGTTGCAGCGCTCGGCAAACTCGTAGGCACGGTCAAGAGAGCCAATGTGCTCAATGAGCACCTCGATGGCACTGGTGTTGACCTCAAACTTCTTGAAGATTGTGAAGGCCTCCTCGAAGAGCTCGCTCGAAATGGCAATGTTGGCAATGTCGGGCGCATCGTAGTTGTCCAGGCGGTTGACGTAATCCATCACACGCGTCTTGTCGGCCTTGATTGCCGTCAGGATCAGCAGGTTCTGCAGGTTACGGTTGTCCGAGAACATCGAGTTGTCCAACACAATCTTCTCCAGCAGCTCAATGAGCTCGTTGGGCAGATCGGCCGTAATGAATGCCTAAAGTAACGAAGAAGAAAACGTCAGGTGAGACCAAAAAAAAAAAAAAAAAAAAAAAAAAAGAAGAAAAAGAAGAAAACGATGTTAAGTATACCTTGACGGTAATAGACACATCCTCGGGGTCGTTGGTCTCGGGAAGAGCAGTCTGAACCACTTGATCGATGAGCGATCGGCGGAACTACACACAGTGACAAAAAAGAGACAACATCACAATAAAATAATTGTCATTAGTATTATTATAATTATAAATTATTATTCATTTAATCGTACCTGGTTCTCTCCGTCGAGGACAAGAGCCCAGAGCTCGGCATCACGACGCTTGACGAGGTAGCGCGCCTCACTCTTGAACAACGAGTTGGCATTGCACACAGCGACAAGTTCAGCGTCACACTACAAACGTAAATAATAAAAGTGTGTTTAGATCGCTATTCGCTTTTAGAAACTCTTTTTTTTTTATACCTGTCCACGCTCGTAGGAGACAAAGGCAAGATGGGGGTCACGCTTCTCGCAGTACTTGCCGACGACGCGGCTGTCGTAGAAGACGTTCTCGCGGAGGAACTTCTCGGCGTTGCTGTTGCTGTCGATGTAAATCTTGGCAAGCGCGTTGTGCGTGGCGGGCTCTTCGCTTCCCTCACGCAGACGGTTCTCGAGCCAGGGCAGAAGCAGCTTGAGACGATTGCGCTTCTCGACCTCCTCGACAAGGTCGTCGGTGGAGAAGTTGCCGCGGACGGAGAGAAGGAGGGACTTGATGATGTCGTCGCCTGCATCGACGTCAAGCAGACCGCCAACGACGACGGGAAGACGATGCGGGTTGACCTTGGTGACGTAGATCTCAATGTACTTGCGGAGGTTGTTGCGCCAGAGGAAGAGAACGAGGTCGTGGACAAAGTCGAATCGGTCGCAAACAATGATAAGCGGCAGCTGATCCGTCAACTTAGCCTCCTTGAGGAAGTTCTTCACGCGCTCCGCATCGTAGCAGTTGCTCTCACGGCAGATACGCTCAACCTAAAAAAAAAAAAACGGAGGAGAACACGAGAAAAAGCGAAAAGTCAGTGCCAGTTGATTGATTTTATAATTTATTGTACCTCCTTGATCTGGCCGGTCTTGCACGCGGCCTGGATGTACTTGAAGTGGACATCGGGTTCCTGCGAAAAGTTGACAATGTTGCCGAGGAAGAGGAAGAGACCCTCGAAGCACTTGAAGCCCTCGAAGAGGTCAATGAGGTTCTGCGTCGACATCTGCTCGTAGTACTTGGACGCAATCTGCACCACAACAGGGAGGTTCTGGCGCAAGTTTGCTTGGAGCATTGCCTTGAGGCATTCCATCGAGTCCTCGACCGACAGAGTGCCAAAGTACTCAATGAGCCAAGTCTTTGATATGAAAAGAAAGAAGAAATGAGTTACGACGTTCGAGTTCCTCCCTTTCTTTGTGGTAAGAATTTTTTTTTTTTTTTTTTACCTGGTTGAGCAGATGGGTGTGCACAATGGCGCGCTTGATGTCAAAGACGTCGGTGTAGTGCTCGAGGGCGCGCTGGAAGAGGCCCGCCTGTTCGCACAACTGAGCGACGTGTGCCTTGTCGTAGTGCGTGAACATCTTGTTGCCGAGAATGGCGTCGGCGACCTGGGGAGCACCCATGAGGTTCATTTCGAGGAGACGCGTCTGAAGGGGACCCTCCTCGGGGCGGTTGTTCTTGAGGGCGTCCAAGAGGAACGACGTCACTTGCTGGATCATGTTGTTCTCCATAAACACGTCGACAATCTGGCTGACATCGGCGAGCGGCTCGTCCTCGTTGGCGAGCATCTGAGCAAAAGCAGTGCCCTGCTCGGGATTGGAACGCATGATGGTGCGCAACAGGTAGACGTAGTCCGGCTCGTAGTTGACCTTCTTGCTGTACAGAATAATTTTCTGGTACTGGCCAGTCTCAGCGAAACAATAGATGACCTTTTGCGGCACATTGGCACGCAAGTAGACGCTCAGAGCCAAAGTGGTGTCGTTGGGCTATGAGCCAACAAGAAAAAAAAAACCAGAATGACTTTGACGATCTCTTCTCCTTTTTTTTTTTTTTTTGAGTCTGTCCCTTACCTTGATGAGGTCACCGAGCTCCTCTGAGTACTCAAGCTTGTCCTCCTTGAGCCACTTCTCGAGGAGAGGCTTGCGGCCGCCTTGGAGGACGGGACGCACGAGCTCGAGCGACTCGAACTTGTTGAGGCGGGTCTGGTCAAGCAGGATGGAGAAGTACTGGAGGAGGGGCGAGGTGCCACCGGCCGGGTTGGGCGGGACTTGTTGGAAGCGCTGGATGGTCTGGGGGGTGCGCAGAATGTTGCGAGGTGCCGACGCAGCCACCTTGGCGGCCTCCGAGTAATTTTGCTGGTTGAAGAGCTCGTTGAACTTGCGGACGAACATGTCATCGGCACCCGGCAGGTTGTTGCGCACGGCAATGCGCATGGCCAGGTCGAGGTTCTGCAGCGTCGAGCAGACGTAAGGCACCATGTTGGCCTCGTCGACGGTCACAGAGAGGACTTGACCCTTGCGGTTGACACCGATGATGCCACCTGATGCCTCGTGGGCACACGTCACAAAGATGGTTTCGCCTGAGATGCGGTTCATGTAGAGCGACGTGCCCGTCTCCAAATCGTACATGTGCACGTAGCCGTACTTTGTGATGAGGAAGATGACATCGTACTTGGGCGAGATTTGCATGGCAACCGGGAAGTCGTTTTGCACCTCGGGTGGGAAGAAGACGTCGACGGCACGCTTGGGGAAGGGCTGGTTGCCCTCGGCCGGCGCACCCACCTCGATGACGTGCAGCTTGCCACCGTTGGCACCGCGCACGGCAAACGAGAAGAGTGTCGACTCTTGCGAGTTGCCGGGCATCTTGAATTGCGCAAAGGCACCCGCATGGCCCTCAATGGCCTGCGACACACCACGCTCCACCGAGAAAAGCTGCATGGCGCCGACGACACCACGGCCGGCCACAGCCGAGATTCCCGTGAGAAGAAGCCACTTCTGCTTCTGGTCGGTGCGGTAGTTGATGATTTGGCAGCCGGCGAGCGAAGCATGTCGATCAAACACCTGATGTAATAATAATAATAATAATAATAAAATTATGAGTTATTATTCATCGTTCGTTTTCTATACCTTGAGAGGTTGAGAGTCGCCCTCCATAGTCCAGTGGTAGGCAGCTTGCTCGGTGACCATGGCAATGGTATTGACCGAGATCCACTTCCAGAAGAGAACCTCTTCAGACATGGTGTGCGCCTTCATCTTGCTCTTCATCTCCAAGTTGAAGATTTGCAGCGAGTTGCCTGACTTGAGCGCAATCACCTTGCTGGTGGGATTCATAATCGCAGAGTCCGCGGTGATTGGTCGACGTGTCGGGTTGAGCGGGTCAGCCATGTCGATGATCACGACCTACACAATAGTGCACAAAAGAGAACAAAAAAAGAAAAGAAAATCAACAACTCGACTTCAAAGTGTCGTCTTTATTGCAACGTACCTGTGCAGTCTCGCCCAGCTTCTCTCGGATGCAAATGTACTTGTCACTTTCCATCGTGAGCGTCGAGAAACCGATGCTGGCGGCATTGATGCCGAGGTTTTGGAGCTGAGAAGGGAAAGAACGCAAAAAAAAATTTTTTTGAGTGACATTTTGCAACTTTTAAAGTGTTTTCCGAAGAACAATCAGGGAAATGGATCGTCCCAACGAAGAGGAATTCAAACAACAAATACACAGAGAGAGGCACAATTGCGTTTCGCGATGGAGAACGCCTGGAATGGCCCAAGACATAAGGTTGCAAAAAAAAAAAATCAAAAGCAAGTCATCTATGCCAAGATACGACTCTTACGACGGCTGCCTGAAAGCATAACGATCGTAAAGAGACGTGTACAAAGGCAAGGGGCCAAGAGCAGCGACGTGGAGTGCTTGAAAGAGGTTGAATGGCTCATTGGAGCAATGATAATAAAAAAAGCGATTTGGAATCAAACCCACAGCCCGTCAAAACACGCTCCGTGCCGAGGTGCAGTCACTTTGCCCAGAACATTCAACAGCGCCACAAGAGAAGCAGCGGCTCTGATCGCAATGCCACGGAATTGAAAATGGCAAAAACGGTAAAAAAAAAAAAAAAGCCGACAGAGAGGATGACACAGAGGAAATGCGAGCAATCAAGGAGTATAGCAGGACGATCAGCACTCCGGAGGACAGCGTGAGGGTACGAGCGGGCCCGTACGATGCGTCAATAATGGGTATTTTCATGACGAAAAAAAAAAAAGTCTCTTTGATTCAGACGCTTGTTCGCCTACAATTGGGGCGTGCGGCGCAGGCGTAGCATCCTTGCCTATCGTGCGCCAAAAGGACCCAAGTGGAGGCACCCGGCCCAGAGAAGCCGCTCTCAACGAAAAGTGCAAAAACCAAACTTTAACGCGAGAAAAAAAAAAAAGAACTTCTCGCACAGCGATGGTAGGGGCAGTGCGAGAGAAGGGGTACAAAGCGACCATCAATGATACGCTCATCCTGCTCGATTCTGCCACTTTTTTTACTTGTTTTTTTTTTTTTTTTTCCCTTTTCTTATAAAAACGAAGAAAAAGGAACTAATTTTTGCCTAGTGACGGCTGGTTTAACAGCAAAAACTGTACCTGAAAGTGCTCCTTGAACTTGATCGGTAGGTTAGCCATGATGAAAAAAAAATAATTATGTTATAGTTCAATTTTGAATGATCAAAAAAAAGAAGGAAAAGAATTGTGCGTGAAACAAGTCTGTATAAACTCTATACATCGACTGGCCGACTACAAGCTAGTGACTACCCTCAATAAAGAAGAATTCGCCTGTGTAAAAAAATTGATTGATTGTACTAAGTAAAAGGAAAGGAAAAAAAAAGTGCGTCTCAGTTGAAGACGTCTTCGCGGTCAGCACCGACCTGTCCGTCCTCTTCCATTGCAGAGAAATTGCTAAAGTGGTTAGGACGGTGTTGCTCGTGGTAGAACGGTAGAGGGTTGCGCAGCTGAAGGTCGTAGCGCATCTTCTCGCCGTGCTTGACACCTGTGAATAGATGCATCAGTCAATACACAATCGATCAGGATAATTAATTCTACTCGTCGACGTACCAATAAAGTTGTAGTTCCAAATGGGAGAGCTCGTCATAAAGAAGCCCTTAAAGCGATCGGACAGGAGCAACTGAACACGTTGGAACATGGCGGGTGAGAAGCCGGCGGGGTTGTTGCCGGCACTTTCGCGGCCCTGCGTGCGACCCCACTCGTAGCCAGCGGGCGTCAGCTTGTATGCTGTCAGAGAGCACGATGCAGGAGTGAAGCTGAAGGAACAAAATGGGAGGGGGAAGTAGCAGGTTTAGAGGAGGAAGCATAGCACAAAAAGCGCGGGCTTACCTGCACGTGATGACAACAGTCTTCTCGCCGTCCCACGTTGCATTGTCGGCCATAATGCGACTGTGCATGGCCACTGCCTGTGGACTCAGCGACTGCGTCTCCGTCATCTGCGTGTGCAGCCAACCCAGCGGTTCCAAATCTACATCGTGATCAATCCATAAGCATCATACAACCAACACCTCAGGGCTGCTTACCATTCAAAAAGTCATGGTCAGGCAGCATGTGTGGGAGAGTGACCGACTGGTGAGTGCCACGCTGAGGCACCAGCACCAAACAGCGGATCTCCTTGACGTGCGGGTTGTCGGGCGGCGACACGCCGTACATGTACGCCGCAATCTGTGTGCGGAGGTCACTGATCACAATAAACCTAGAAAAAAATTGTCCAATCAATATAAGCACGATCAATTGATAATAATAATAATAATAATAATAATAATAATAATAATAATAATAATAATAATAATTTTGTTTGTACCTCTTGAGGACGTTCTTGGCCATGACGTAGGTGATGCCTGTGTCGGCAACATCGTCACTCTGCACGTAAATGTGGTTGGTACGCAGATGCAGGTTGGTGGCGCTGATGGCGCGCACACGCCACTCAGTGCGCGATGAGAAGGTCTGCGCCTCGTACGCCGTCGTCGTGACCACAGTCATCTCGTCACCGTGCACATTGGTCGTCTGCGTCGTCTTGGCTGTCAACTGCGACTGCTCCTTGGTCTGCTTCTCAATCTCTGCAATCTGTTGGCGTTGCAGTGACGGCGCACTAATCTCCGCGCCGAGAATGATGTCGCGGATTTCCGACTGCGTCAGCGATGCCACATTGACATTGTTCTTCTTGCCGTAGTCGGCCAAAATGAGATCCTTCAGCGACACCTCCACCTTGACCCACTCCTCATCTGTGAGCGTCGGCCACACATGGTGCGGTTCGGTGATGGTTGTCTTCTCAGGCTTCAACAACAACTTGGTCTTCTCCTGGTTCACATGGAGCGCACGCAAGATCAGAATCAGACGCGAAAACGCCGTGTACGACGAAATGGTCTTGAGCCAGTCGTCGTACAAACAGTACAACAGCATCTGTGGCTCGTTCGCCTTGAGAATCACATCGCCAAACTTCTCCAGCTTGAGGCACGCCTGGAAAGGCAACTGCAATTCACTGCCCTTGATCACAATGTTCGGGAAATCCACACAGTTGTGCACCACCGTGCGGTCTGCCAGCAGGAAACGTCGTGTCGCTCCCGACACTTGGAATCGGTAGAATCGCTCGGGAGCAGCGTCCTCGGCGGGCGCTGTCACCGTTACACGCACACGCTTCTTCGAGCCAGACAGTGTCGTCGACGCCTGTTCCTCCTCCGCTTCCTCCGCCTCGTCGACGGTCGCCTCGCCAAACACTCCGCCAAACCAGTCAGCGAGGGGACTCTTGTCAGACAGACTAGACAACACATCGGCGCGTACATCGACCATGTCGTACAGACGCACGCGCTTCGTGTCCTCGAGGTAGACCCGGTAGAGGGCCAGTCGTTCCTTAGGCAACATCTTGCCCTGAACCCGCTTGAAAATGGCAAGCTCGGCACGCTCGCGGGCCGCGCGCAGTGCATCGGATACGTCTCCGGAGGCACACGATTCCTTGACAAGCTGGCGAATCACCTCGGCATCGTCATCAGCCACTGGCACCTCGTGCGGCTGCACCACACGCGATACGTACGTCACCGGCTCGCACGATTCAGGCGCATGCACGGCGTAGGTGAGACGAAGATGTTTCTTGTCGCTGTTGGTACCACTGACCACATGGATGCGCACCGGATTGGTCTCGCAGCGCAACGTTACCAAATGACCCTCGGTGACACGGTACTTTTGCACCTCGGCACCCGCACGCGTCGCAGACACCTCAAAGAGCTGCGCCTCACCCGTGTGCACTGCACCATCAATGACCGTCTCGCGACCACGCTCGTCGAGCAACACATCACCTTCCGCCAGGTGCTCCACTGCCACCGCCTGCGTTGCGCGTGCTCCCTCCGAGTTGGTGCCCACACAAAGCACCTCAGTGCCCTCGGCAAGACAATGTACCTCGAGCGGATCGAGCATACCCTTGCGTGTCACAATGAGCTGCTTCGGTTGCTCCTCAGTGGGCAGCGATCGAATAAGTGCCGCAACTTCTTCAGCAGTCTAAATAGAAAAAACAAAGAAAATGAGACAAAGAAGGATGAAGAAAATGACCGCAAAAAATGATAAAAAAATGTTTTTTTTCGGTACCTTCCACTTCGCGAGCTGCGAGAGACGTTTCTGACCAGCCCAGACACTGGTATGAATGATCTTGAGGAAGAGCTGGCCAGTGCGCGGGTTGAAGATGAAGATGGCGCCGTTGATGGGCTTAGTGACGAGGTTACCCTCAAAGGTACGATGAATCGTCACACGGTACACATTGGTGTCGTCAATGAACCAAATGGTCTGCTGACTGAAAAGCTCGCCGTAGTTCTGTGACGACAGGTACGGCTCCGTGGGCTCCGACGAGTACAACTGGAGCGCCTTGCGCACTCGCTCACGCAGCACATACAGCGCAGGGTTCGCCTTCATGATCTTCGCCATTGCTTGCTGGATCAAAGGCTGCAAATAAAAAAGAAAAAGATTAATAATGATGATATTAAAAATATATTATTATTTTAAAAAACTATTATTATTATTATTATTATTATTATTATTATTATTATTATTATTATTATTATTTCAATTTGAGGAGGAGGGTTACCTTCATTCCGGGGAACCAGTTGCCATAGGCACTGTGAAGGTTGTAGCACATGTCAATGGCAATGAGAGTTCCCGTGGGCGACGGGTAAATGGACATGTTGTCGGTGGTGTAGTCGAGGAAGCGTGCACGAGCGTAACGCTCCACGTCGTGCGAGTCAAAGTCACCCCAGCGCAGTTGCACGTCAACCCAGTACTTTTGCGACGTCGTCGTGTTCATGTCGTCCTTGGGATCCGCCAAAAGCGACGGCTTGCTCACGTTCCACTTGTACGCTGCAAACAGAAGAATGTCTGCACAAGAACTAAAAATAATGAAGAGTTAAAAAACACGATAAAATTCTCAATTGGATTGTGGTTTTTTTTTACCTGTTCATCTTGTACGACTTGCGAGGATGAATAGTCTCCTTCTGCACCGTCTCAATCTCGAGCGCGTCCAGCTGTTGGTCAAACACTTGACAAAGATCCTGAAAGAAAGTAAAAAAAAAAATTAGTAGGCAAATTATTGAGTTTTCATGATGTTTGAAACGTACCATGATGACAGACTCGTGGACCTTTTGCCAGAGATGGGCACGGAAGATCTGAATGAGACTGATCTTGAGGGTGGGAATCTTGCCGTGCATGAAAATGCCAGTGAGATCAAGCTGCACTTGGAAACCAACGTAGACATTGGCACGATTGATCGTGGGCGACCACCAGAGCGTGAAGCGACGGTTGGGGATCTGGTTGAGACCCGAGCGCTGAGCATTCGTCAGCTTCTTGTACTTCATGCTTTCCTCGAAGCCACTGGCCTTCTCCCAGAACAGACCCTCCCACGTAGGGAAGTAGGTGCCCTTGAAGAGCGTGTGCTCCAGAATGCCTTCGACACCACCCAGCGCCTGAATCATGTCCGTGCGGTAGTTGTTCAACGACCACAACTTGCCATCGTGACGCGCGTGGGTCCACCACATTGGGTTGTGGCGCAGCTAGAGAAAACAAAAACAAACAAAAAAAAAAAAAAAAAAAA
>CALSCP010000335.1:183797-197580 GCA_943704425.1 Ministeria vibrans ATCC 50519 | reverse complement strand
GAGAGAGAGAGAGAGAGAGAGAGAGAGAGAGAGAGAGAGAGAGAGAGAGAGAAGAGGGAATGAATTGGGTTGAGTCATTCTGACTGAAATAACAAAAATTAATTATATATTTTTGTTTTATCTTACCAGTTGGTACTCCTTAAATTCGGTACGAAGACGCCAGCCCTTGTCGTAGGCAAGCGTGTGACGGTCCTTGCTGAAGAGCGTCGAGATACGCGGCAGACCACGGTCCCATGACTCTTCGAGATCGTCAATGGTCAGACGACGGTTCTGCGCCAGTGCCTCTTGTCGCTTGAGGGCGTACTCGGCCCAGACGCGCTGCGAATCGATAAACTCGCTCTCCCACGGCTGAATGTAGCGGTACAGGTTGGGAATGAGCTGGTTCTCGTCGTGGGACATGCCCGAGCGAAAGTGCGTGATGCCTCCCTGATCCGTTTGCTTGGACCAGCGCAAGTCAGACTGTGGGATCAGCACGTGACCCATTGAGAGCATGCCAAGTCCGCCGAGTTCTAAACGAATAAGGTGAAAGAAGGGATAAGCAAGCAAAAAAGGCTAAAGGTTAGTTTTACCTTTCGGGCACTAAAGCCAAAAATAAAAAACAAGGAGGAAAAAACAAATGAAATAAGGGAGAAGAAAGACAAGTTAGTAATGCAGAGTCTAATGGCCAAACACACACACAAGATGACGTACGTAACTACAAAAGCAGAAAAAGAAAACAAATTAGTGAGAAGGATAAAAAATTAAAGCAAAACTATTATTTGGTTTAAAGAACGCTTACAAGAGGACTGGCGGGAAACGAGTGGGCATCTTGGAGTTGAGACCGATCTTGACACGTGTCTGGATCTTGTTCTCGCACTTGACGAGCAAATCAAGGAGCTCACTCGTGGAAATGACAGCTTCACGAAAGTAGACCATGAGGCCAATGCACGCCTGGTTCCAACGGTTGATGACCTTGGAGAAGGTGGTGGCGCCCGATGACATGAGCACTTGACGAATGCGGTTGTGGAATTTGCTAAGCGAACAAAGCATCATCAATACACGATAAATGACACACACACAAAAAAAAAAAGAAAAAAAGAGAAATGAAAGAGACAACACTGACACAATGCTTACGCAATGGAATCTTCGTCGACTCGGAGGTACGCCTGCGCTGTGCGTTCTTTGGTGATTTCGTTTTGCAGATTCCACACGCCGTCTCGATGCGCGGCTTGTTCGTCTGCAAGGAGACGAGACTTTGGCAAAATACGCACCTAAAAAACAAAAGAGAATTCACATTGAGATCAATTCGAGAGTCCATTCAAAAAAACATACCTCAAAGCCACACATATCAAAGAGCAAGTTGGGATTGTCCTTGGAGTAGACAGACACAAATGCGCGCTCCCATTCAATGGTGGTGACCGAGCGAGGCAGACGGTTCTTGATGTCCCAGAAGACAGCCCGTCCCAAGTTGACGTCGTGCTTCATGAGACGCATGCGAGCATCGCGAGGCCAACACCTAAAAAAAGAAAAACGAAAAAGTGAGTACTGTGTCAGATACTTCGAAGGCGGAGAATTTTTTTTTTTTTCTATTTACTTCTTGTTGTTGTAGCCGACAATGTTCTCATTATTGGGATCGGGGTGCTCAGTGAGGTAGCGTTGAATGAGATCACGAGCGTCTTCGGCGGAGAAGCGGAAGAAGACGTGAATGCGGTCGATGTAGCGGGAATAGAGACGGATAGGGTGCTTGGTCTCTGTGGCAACGTCGGCAAACGACAGGAAGTCGTTGGGCATCTGTGGCGGTCCGGCCATCTCGGAGGCACGGGTAAGACCGAGAACAAGCACGTCCAGAATGAGACCGTAGTACTGCACAATGAACGACGCAAACTGGAGACCACGAATAAGACCGTACGAGTTGGTATGATTCATATCCTATGCAAAGCAACCCAAAGATTTGAGTATTGATAATGATAACGTTCTTTTTTTTTACCTTAAAGTTGATGATGACGTTGTTCTTGCTCGTCATGTAGTCGGCAATGTTGTGATCGACAATGAGACGGAGGAGACGATTCAGGAGGGTGAGATCAACCTTCTCGTAGAGCTTGTCAAAGGACGCCTGCATGAGAACATTGCACTCGCCATCGGCCGTCTCCCACACGTCCTGCAGGTTGTTAATGGCTGACGCCCACTTGTACACAAGCAGCGGCGGAGGCTCGGTGTCGGCGGGTTTGATCCAGGCAGGGAATAGACGGCGCTTGTCGCCCTCGTACCACAGGTACTGGTCCAGGTAGGCGTCAGTGATCTTCTCGAGCGGCTCAATGTCGTACACGGGGATGATGTGGCTGTACATGTCCATAAACTCGATCGCAACCTAACAATACATAAAACAGACGAGTTGTAAAGACGCTTTCTCTTGTTTGTGAGTATCGTGTGTGTGTGCGTATTTTTTAACCTCCTTGAACGAGCGCATGGTCAGCAGATGACGCTTGATGCGACTGAGAGCTTCGTGAGGGTTGTCGTACGCCTGCTCGACAAGTCCGAGTTCTTCACGTTGCGACTGATTCAAGCGCGACTAAAAAAAAGACAAAGGACAAACATGAGACACGACTAAGAGCTTCTTCTTTCTTGTACCTTGACATTGTACTGGTCCTTAAGACGTTCAAGAGCAAGAATGAGCAGCTTGGTGTCATGCTTGTAGCTGAGGGGTGGGAAGGGAATAGGAGAAAATCGGCGAGACTCGAGCCAGTGAACGGTGGTGGTGTAGATGGCGACGGCCTCCTCGGCGGAGATGTAGGGACCGTCCTTGAGGTAGTTGTGTTGGCGTTCCTGCTCGGCCTTGAGGTAGAGACGGGTGAGGCGACCGAGGTTCTTGCGGCAGACAGTCTTATCGACGGTGGCGCCACGCTTGATGCGTTCACGGTTGAAATGCGCCGTGTTGGCCCACCAGTCCGCCTTCATCTTCACGTAGCGCAAGATCATGTTCTCAATGGGTACGGGCAGACCGGGAACCTAGAGGTAAAAGGAGCGAGGATTGAGAAAAAATAAGAATAATAAAAAGACGCAACACGAACCTTCCAAGGAATGTTGGCCTTGTAGCAACGCCAGCTCTCGGAAAGATGCTGCAGAATGACACGGGCCTTGCTCTGACGCATTCCCTCGGGCATCATGTCGAGGATGTCGTGCATGACGGACGCACGCAGTTCCAGATCAAAATGCGACTCGACACGCTGCTTGGTCACACGAGACGCAATGCCCTTGATGTGACTACAGGTTCAGAGAGAAAGAGAGAGAACACAAAAAGGATTTTTTAGTATAAAAAGATGCTTGTGATTTCTTGAGACGTACCGGCCCTCAAATTGACGGGCGAGGAGGTTCCCAAGCCAACGCTCCAAAAGAGGCACAATGCCACGCAAGAAGAAGATCCACACGCGCCAGCCAGGTACCCAAAAGCCCACACCGGGACCCTTACCAACGGGTCCACTGTTGAAGCGGTAGTAGATGACGTGCTTCAGATCCTTGCACCTAATTGACACAAATAAAAATTTAATATTAGTATAAAATTATTGGACTCTAACAGTGATTTGTCACGTTTCTGCTTACATTCGCACTTGTCGCATCAGCTTGTACTTGTAACGATACATTCCTACATGAAATAATAGAGGAACAGGGTGATAAGTAATTTAAAAAATCAACCAGAGGCAAGAGAAAACGAAAAAGGCAAAAGCGCTCACCTGTGAGTTGTCCGACGTGAGCAAAAGTGTACTGGAGGCCATCGGCAAGTTGAAAGGCGTCGGTGTTGCCCATGCGGTACTGCACGTGCGAGTCGACGACCAGCTTGGTAAGACGCAGAATCTCACGACACAACTGCGTAAAGCACAAAAAGAGTCAGATGAGCAACACAGCGCAGTGGTTTGAATGATTTTTGTTATCGTTTTTGTGTTTTGTTGTTTGTTTGTTGGATTCTTTTCTTTATAGTTCTTACGTGGAAGGCATTTCCGAAGCGAGAACGCTTTCGCTCTTTGGTGGTGAGAGTCTTGACAGGCTTGAGGTTGAAGTTGTAGTCGAGGTGGAGGTAGGTGAGCATCTTGCGGTGGATGAGCAGGTTGAGCATGTTGTAGCCCTGGCGGCACACCTGGAGACCCGCCTCGACCCAGTCGATCTCGGTTGACTGGAAGAACTTGGTGGCCTTGAACGAGCGGAAGAGGTAGCGACGCTTCTGCGGCTTGGGCGGTCGGTAGTGGATGGCGTTGAGGACGTAGCACTTGAGGAGCTTCTGGTACGAGACGCGCACCTTGGCCGGCTGGTTCGGGGGGCAGTGCTCGCGATACCACGTCTGAATGAGAGGCACGTCGATGGTACGACGAGTGTGGGCGGCGCGCAGATTGAAGGGAGCCGGGGCCCACAAGAGAGCAATACCGGCGGCGGTGTTGTCGGTGTAGAGTGGCGCGTCAGCGAGGAAAGGACGGATCTGCGAGGGCAGCTCGAAGTCATCGAGATCGTCGTCGTCGAGAACAGGGTCGGCGTCGGCAATGGCGGCGTCGTTGCGCTGGTAGGGAATGGGGTTGATAAGAGGGTCGAAGTAAAACGCGGGGAGTTCGGGGTCTTCGGCCTTGATGAACTGACACAGAGGTGTGTGGTAGCGAGCGATGTGGACGGAGCGCGGGCGCGAGTTGTACACGTGCGGAAAGGCAATGCGGTACTCGGAGCGGATTGGGTGGCGAATGATAATTTTGTTGATATCGTTGAACTCGTTCCAGTCCTCGTCGGCGACATCGACGTCACGGAAGAGCGGCTCAAACTTAGGACCGCCGGGGATGGCGAGGTTGAGTGCCTTGGCTGTGAAGAAACTCTTGGTGTCAAAGAGGTAAAAGTAGTTGTCGTCGAGAAGGTCGCTGACGAGCTGACCGGCCAGACGGAAGAGCGTGCTGCGGATGGGCAAGGGCAGGCGCCACCAGCGGTAGCTGGGACCATTGACAAACTTGGTATCGTCGAGGGCACGATGATCGTAGAACCACTCGAGCACCGCCTGGTCATCCTCCTCATCGAGGTCCATTGTGATGGCGTCTTGCGGCTCGACGTCGAGTACGTTCTCGCCATAGTCGAGCGGCGGCTCTTCATCGTCAAAGGGTGGAAATCGCATGCGGCGGAAGTGACGACGGTCGCGCTTCTCGCGACGCATCATAATCCACATGGTCGCCCACTGGGCAATGTAGTGCGGCTCGATCACGCGAGGCACCTCGTTGATGAACGTAATGGCGCCCGTAATGTGATAGATGACCTATAAAGAAAGAGAGAGAAAGAGAGATGAGCTTGGAGTGGACAGGATAGATTTAGTTTTACCTTGACGTCGCGAACTTGCTCCCAGGGCATTGGCATGTTTTCAAGCAGCTTGAAGACTGTTTTGTTTTTAAAAACAACAACGCAAATAAACGAAAAGCGGTGAGACGCAAGAAAAAATAAAGTAACACCATTTGCATACCGGCGTGAGGAACATACTTGAGGGCACCAAGATAGACACGCTTGTCATGTCGAAACTACGGTGGGGGGGAGAAAGAGGTTTAGGGTTAAAAATATACAAAAAAAATAGATAGTACCTTGCGTGACGACATATCACCGTGATCGCGGACAATTTTGCGAAGATGCTCCGGAGGTTGATCCTGCATCATTTAATGATGGGTGTCAAAATGTTGTGTCGCATTTGTTTCTTCCTTCTCTTTCTCTCTATTTCAATTCTATCACTTTGTCTCTCTATCACACACACACACACACACACACACACACACACACACACACACTTCTCTCTCTCTCTCTCTCTCTCTCTCTCTCTCTCTCTCTCTCTCTCTCTCTCTCTCTCTCTCACGCACACAGTGTTTCTTTCTCCTCTCTTTCTTTCTTTAATTCTGAACTCACCTCCTTTTGCGGCTCCACATAACCAAACTTGCGCTTGGCACTGTAACGTTGCGTCTGAAGTTTTCTCCATTTGGCAGCTGAAAAAAATCAAAATCAGATACGTTGAAACGACAAAAAAACAATCAACAAAGACGAAGAGCGTCGAGGCCAGAGAATAAAACAGTGGCTTGTGAAAGTGCAAAGCAAGATGGGCGCTGGATGGAAGGAGAGAGAGCGAAAGAGAGAGAGAGAGAGAGAGAGAGAGAGAGAGAGAAAGAGAGAAAAAAAGAAATGGAGATACATTGGGGACACATCGGCACTATGGAGGCGATACGAGCGGCCAGAAGCGGGCACAAGTAGTAGCTATGGTGGTTCCATGGGGTGCGGCGCGATGGGGAAGAAGGCAGACGCCCGTGAGAAGGGAGAACGAGAGAGACGGTTCGGCACGAATTGATGGCGTTTGGGAAAAAGACGACAGGAGCGCCGGAATAGGGCACGAGTGGGCCAAGAGGACAGGCCAGGGTGGAGGAGGCCACTGGCCGGTGAGCACGAAGGGGAGCGGGCGCGTCAGACGAACACGCAGATGGATTGGGGAGCGACAAACGCGAGGTCGACGTTGAGACAAGGGAACGAGGAAGGATCACACACACTCACACACAAAAAAAAAAAAAAAAAAAAAAGAACGAGTCGTAAGAGAGGCGGAAGAGCGAAGCGACAGACATGCATGAAAGGGACTGGTGCTTACAGCGTTTCGTCGTGATGTAGAGTGAGCCAACAGACGTCTGCTTTTGCTTCTCGAAGAAGCGAGTAAGTTCCGTCAGAAACTAAATGGTGCGCTTCGCATTAGTCCTGTGCGGTTTGCCTTCCCACAGCAGCGTGATCCAGTACCTTATCGTTGTCGACGAGCATTCCGAGACTCAAATCAAAAAAATAGTATTGTTGTTTAATGTTTTTGTATTAAACGTTTACGTTTCGTTTTGCGCTCTCACCGTTCGCTTATTCGCTGCTGATCGCTCGCTTCTCCACGTGTGCCAACCATTGACTATTCCATCACTGGCATCGTATGACTTGCGTGAACGAGTCGTATCAGCGACACACAACTCCAATTCGTCCGGTTGATTTAGTGCGCTGTGCGTCTGCGTCCAAACGCCTTCTCCCTCCGTCATATCTGATCTTCCTGCATTCCTAAAGCGGGAGTGCATCCCATTATTGCTAAAGGCCTGCTTGGCTGCTCGATCGGCGACTCGTTTCTGACAAGCTCACACCCAACTCATCCCACTTATATTCACTTTGATTTTTCACTCAACCAAACAAATTAAGAATCACTCTTTTACCTTTCTTTCTGTCTTACCCGTTCCTCAACCTCAACGCCGTATACTCGCCATACCATAATAAATATGCTCAAACACCTATCGTGGGAGTGCCCCGGCCTGCACGGGCCTGACACTCGGCAGGACATTTCAATTGTGTCTTTTGAAGAACTTTTCGCACGCGAATCAGTCATCATTCCGCTGTTCCAGCGTCGCTACTGCTGGAACCGCCGAATTGCGCAGCTGTGGTGGGATGATGCTGTCAATGGTGGACTCGTGGACACTCCCGGTCGCGGCCACGGCGTTGGACGGGCCATTTTTCGACGGTGTGACGACGACGCTACAAAAACCATTTGTATCGACGGCCAACAGCGCGTCACAACGACTCTCTTGCTTTGTGCAGCCATTCGTGACGCCGCCCAAGCCCTTGACAACCTTGTGGGTGACGATGATGCGCGGCGGCAGTCAGACCTTGTGCAGCAACTCAATCAAGTGCTCTTCTCGGATGTCAGTGCCTACCATCGATTTGTCCACGAGCACGCCACAGCCATCGACGTCAGCGACGACCGGTCCACAGTCCCCACCAGTGCACACCCACGTGGTGAACTGTTTCCCTGCTCAAGACTGACTCCGTCCTTCGAGGACCGCTCTTGCTTCTACCATGCCTTGACAGCAGTGCCCATTGCGCTCGAGCGCGCTCGGTGCCACGCTCCAAACGCCGACAACGACTCCTACGATTACGATCACACAGACAGCTCGCATCAGACCATGGTCAAATCACTCTTTGACGAGGCCATTCGAAAGGACTTTGAATCGTTGCCGGCGAGTCCTCGAGTACGTCTGCGTGCTCTCCAACGATACGCCAACTGCGCTCTACGTGGCATGCTGCTCACCTACGTGTCCATTGAGAACACCATCAACTTTGGTATGGTGTTCTTGTGGCTGCAAGAAAAGTCGCTGATGGGTCAGGGGACCTTTTTGCATAACCGGGCGCCCGGTCTCAAGTTCCACGCTGCAGATCTCGTGCGAAACCTCCTTCTCGCTCCCTTTCTCACTTCCACACACAGTCAGTCGCTCGTCGACCACGAGGACATGTACCGCCGTGAGTGGCTCATGCAAATTGAACAGAGCCACTCGCCGGCACAGCTCGACCGGCTCATTGGCGCACTGCTCGACTCGCTCAACTACGGAAAGGACCGCGAGTTGCGCTGGGAGCGACACCGCAGTGAATTTGAGAAGTCGGTCGAAAAGGCCATGCAAATGATCAAGCGCGTCAAGCCGGGCGAGGACCTTGAGGGCGTCGAGCTTTACTCACGCTTCGTCTCGTGGTACGAGAGCCTACTCCCACGCGAGCACACTCCCTCTGACGTTTCCACCGCCGCCTCCAGCGCTCTCTGCGCCCTTCAGCGCCTCGCCGTCGACTTTCCCTGGTAGCAGTTCCACTCTTTACATTTTTTCAAAAAAATCATACCGCATTGTCATTTCCATTTAACCGTAGTAAAAAATGTATATTTTTATATCGATCACACCAAAAATTCGAGAACACACTGCAAAAAGAGGAGACAGAGCAGAGTGAAGAAGAGGCACATCCACACACACACACACACACACACACACACACACACACAAGAAGCCTCATTTCGCCACACTTCCCTCTCTCTCTCTCAGTCCGGGCATTGGTATTTGTTGTTGTTATCAGAAGTTGCGCTTGCCACCCCAGACGCCCGAAGCAGCATGGGACGTCTTGGCATTGCCGACAGTCGGGAAGACAGTCGAGTCAGTGAGCGTCTCACTCGAGTTCCACGGCGCACCCACCACCTCAAACTCCACCTTAGGCTTGACCTTCTTGTCTTCGCGCTTCTCCTGCACCGTGTACTGGCGCATCATGTCACGCTCCTCCTCCTCCTGCACCGCATCCTCCAGGAACTCGTCCTCTTGCTGCTGAAGAATCGCACGCACCTCCTCGCACGCGTCCTCCGAGCCACGCAGAGTCACCTCGTTCACGCTCTGGTTCTTGGGGAACTGAATGTACACCTTGTACTCCTCCATCAGACGCTTGATGCTCGCCCCACGAGCACCAATCACACGACGGTGCACACGGTGGTCCAACGGAACAGTCATCTCCGTCTGCGACTCGTTTTCACGCACAATCTCCATGATAGCCGCCTTGGCGTTCTCCGCATCCTTCTGGTAGCCCGTAATGGTAATCTCGACAAGCTCAACAGGCTTCGTCTCAGCAGCACCCGCAGCCTCCGCATCAGCAGCACCCGCAGCCTCCGCATCAGCTTCAGCTTCAGCTTCAGCTTCAGCCTCAACGGGCACCTCGTCACTGGCCGCAGTCGCGTCCTCAGTGGCAACCTCGGCCTTCTTCGTCTTCTCCGTCTTGGGGCCCTTCTTCTTGTTGGGACGCTTGTCGTCACCCGTGTCGATGCGCACGTTGAAGTCGTCGCGCAGTTTGTTCACGCCAGCACCCGCCTTGCCAATGATCGTCTTCACCCAACGCTTGTCGACACTAATCTTGACCTCAAAGCTGCGCAGAGCACGGTCCTCCTTCTCGGCATCGAGCTCGGCGACGCGCGCCGCAAGCAGTTCGCGCGCCTTGTCGACACACTCACGGCGGCCGCGCAGCTCGACAACGTCGCGTGGGGGGCCACCCTTGCGGAACGTCACGTTGCAGTCGCTCTTCTCCATAATCTCGCGCACGGCCTTGCCACCCGCGCCAATGATGAAGCGGTGGTAGTCCTTGGGGATGTCCATCTTCTCCAGAATGGGAATTAGAGCCTTGAGCGCCTCCACGGCCTTCTCGACCTTTTCGCGTCCGCCCGTCACCTTGATCACGGGTCCCGCAGCCTTGGGCGCCTCAGCCTCAGCATCGGGCGAAGTCGGTGTCGTCGCAGTCTCTTCCTCTGCGGCCTCCACAACCTCGTCGATGACATCCTCGTCAGAAGGACCAGCACCAGCACCAGCACCAGCACCAGCACCAGCACCAGCACCAGCACCAGCAAGAGCAGCGACTTCCTCTGGAGTGATTTCGCCCTCCTCAAGCTCGTCAGCGGCAGAGGTGGTGGTGGTTGTTGCCTTCTTCTTGCCCTTGCCCGAGGCGCGGTTGGGCATCTTGATCTGCACTCCGTACTGCTCGGTGAGCTGACGGATATTGGCTCCGCCGCGGCCCATAATAGCGGCAACGTGTTCCTGCGCCGTGGGCACCTCGACAGTCACCTGATTGGCGAGGTCCTCGACAATCTCAAGGATGCGAGCCTTGAGACCCGCCACAAGCTCGGCGCCACCCTTCAGCTTGAAAGGCGCATTGGGGTTCGCTTCGCGGTCTTCGGCGCGCGGCATGGAAATGTTGGCACCGCCAAATTCTTCCTGGAGGTCGCTGAGCAGCTTGCCGCGGTTGGCACGGCGGAAATGGTCGCGGTACTCGGGCGGCACGTCAACCGTGTCCTCGACAATGTTCTCCATGTCGACGATGAGCTTCTCCATGCGTGCACGTGCTGTGGCCACGGCCTCCTTCTGGCCAATAATAGTGACCGTCTCGCTCGTCTTGTCGTCAGGACGCGGCAGCACGATGCGCACGTTGAGCTCGCGACGCAGCGCCGCCTGGGTGCTGCCACCCTTGCCAACGAGGAAGCGATGGTACTCGCGCTTCACCGTCATGTCCTCGGTGTAGTTGTTGACAGCATGCTCGTCGGCGGCCGCCAGCAGCATCTCTTTGGCACGCTGGACGTCCTCCTCAGGACCACGCACAATAATGAGATCGCGCACGTCGCCCTTGCCCTTACCCGGCATGCGCACTGTCACGCCACCGCACTCCTCCTGAATCGAGCGCAGCACAATGCCGTCACGTCCGCGAATCGCCGCGTGGAACTTGGGATCAATCTTGAGCTCGACCGTCGCAATGTTGGCAAACTCGCTCTGGAGCGCCAGCAGTTGGTCGCGCGCCTCGTTGCACTTGGCCTCAAAGCCCGTGACAAGAATCACGTCGGACTCATCGGACTCGGCCGGGAAGTCAATGCGCACCTGAAGTGATTCCTGCAGCTTGCGGATGTTGGCTCCCTGGCGACCAATGACGTTGCCGTGGAACTTTTTGAAGATTGGCACCTCAAGCTGGAAGGCACTCGCGCGCAGCTCCTTCACCTGCGCCTCGAGCTCCTTCTTGAGCGCCGCCACGTCGTTCTTGGGGCCCGTCAGCGTGACCACGTCCGACTCGTCCTTTTCCTGCGGAATCTTCATTTGCACCTGCGGGTAAGCGTCACCAAGCTTCTTCAAGTTGGATCCCTATAATTACGAGTAAGACGAGAAAGGAGTGCGAATGACGCGTGAGTTACCTTGGCACCAATGATGTTCTTGTGGAGACGACGCTCGATGATGATGTCGACAGTGCGCTCGTCGGCCTTCTTGGCGACCAACTGGAGAATCTCCTCCTTGGCCTGAGCAACGCCCTCAGGCGGGCCCTGGATGGTGACGGTGTGCGACGCGTTCCCGTCGGCCGGCACGTTGACTTGGACGCCGTAGCGTTCGCGCAGACGCGACGCATTCTGGCCACCCTTGCCAATGAGGTGGCGATGGTAAGCTGGGTCGACCTCAACGTCGCACGTCGACATGGTCTTGATGAGCTCGTCAACGCGCTTCTGCATGACGGCGCGCGCCGACTCGACAGCCGCCGGAGGACCCTCAATCTCAATGAGCTCAGCGTCAGAATTGATCTGAATGGACACGAGCGGGTTTTGGCTGCCGAGTTCCTTGATGTGCACGCCATTCTTGCCAATGATGTACTTGTGAAGGCGAGCGGGCGCGTGCACCTCGACGCACGTCACCGAGTCGGCCTTTTCGAGGACGGCCGTGAGCGCATGCACGAGATTCTCGTGAGGTCCACGCAGAATGACCTCCTCGCTGGGATCGTCCGAAGGGGGCAGCTCAATGACGACGCCCGTGCGCGCAAAGATGTCGGCGACGTGAACACCCTTGGGGCCCACAATGTGGCGGTGTTGCTTCTTCTTGACTTCGACACAAAGCGTGCGGGTGGTGCGCTTCTTTTCCTCGTACACATCCATGATGGTCTTGGCCACAATAGCCACGCCGTTCTTCTCGCCCGCGACCACAATGTCGTCGCTGGTTGCGGTCGGTGGCGGCATGTGGATCTTGACGTTGTGCACAGCCTGCAGCTGCTTGAGCGTCGACTGGCCGGGACCCGCAATGAACGGATGGAAGGCACGCTCGACCGTCAGACGCTCCATCGACGACTTCTCCTTCTCGTCAATGATGAGCTCGATCTCCTTGATGGCACGGTGAATGTTCGCCTGCGTGCCTGAGATCTTGATGAGCTCGGACTGGTCGTCGGCCTTGGGCACGTTGATCTTGGTCGACGTCTTCTCTGACAGCTCCATCACCGACTTGCCGCCCTTGCCCAGCAAATGGCGATGATGCTTCTTGGCGATCGGGATCTCCTCCGACACCGATCGTTGAAGCTTGAACAGAAGTTCCTGTTTTTTTTTAATGGAAATAAAAAAGTGTGAGAGGATAGAACGAGGTGGACTATTTTTTTTGTGTGTCTTCTCCCACCTTCTTGGCTTCGCTGGCCTCGCGTTCGCGGCCGGTGACAATGACCGTGAGGTTGCGCTGCTTGTCAATCGACATTTCAATGTCGACTCCCGCCAGCTTGTTCTTGACTTCCTTGGACATGCGCGCGTGCCACGAGTCGCTGCCCATCGTTTGCATCTGGTTCGCACGCATCTCGTCGACCGGAACGGTGAACAGCTTGGTCACGCGTGTGACCGCCACGGGACCAGTGCCCTTCCAGGCGGTCTTCTTGGGAGCAGAAGTCTACAAAGACAAGAGAGAGAAAGAGGGAGACGAAGTTTAGTTTTTTTCTCTGTCTTTCTCGTCGTTTTACCGACACGGGCTTCTTGAGAAGCGACGGGAACATTTCGTCGTAGGTGAGAGTCGCGGGGGCGGTCAAGGGGGATTCGACAGCGACAGGAGCAGCCGCAGCAGCAGCAGCAGCAGCAGCAGCAGCAGCGACGGGGGGTGTTCCAACGGGGGCCGGGGCTGGAGTGCCGATTGCGGCCGTGGCAATCGGAGTGCCGACGGGCGCCAGGGGCGTGGGAGTCGGCTGACCGACACTTCCAAATGGAGATGCGTCCATATTGATCGAGGCTTCGGCTAAAAGGTTCATTGCGATGAGTGAAGAATGTCGTGCGATGGCAAATGGCAAACAAGAGAAAAAAAAAAGGGGAAAAGAGAAAAGAAGAGAGGAAGGAAGGCACAGAGGGCTGTGGTCGGGTGGCAGCAACCAACATGTATGCTGCAAAATGCGGGTGGGCCCCCCAGAATGCAGAGGAAGCGGCGCAGAGCGGCTGTGCGACACACCGAAATGCCCAGACGGCCCAAATCGTCTTGCGGCCACGAGAAATTTTGACAGGCGCAATGGGAGTGCGTGAAAATGCCACCATGTTGTAGTGATCTGGTGTGGAGGTGGTTTCTTCAAAAGTGCGGCTCGTATTGGCCACGAGAAGACGAACAATGATGCAAAAGGGTCAAAGTGATAGAGAGAGAGAAAAGAGAGAAAGAATAAAGTGATTGAGAGAGAGAAAAGAGAGAAAGAA
>CALSCP010000335.1:146315-183790 GCA_943704425.1 Ministeria vibrans ATCC 50519 | reverse complement strand
TTCTCTCTCTCTCTCTTTTTCTTTTTTTCTCCGTCACCTTGTTACTCTCTCTCTCTCATTTTATTCATCTGATTTCTTTGTTACAGTCCTTTTTGTCGAACCGGATGACGCCGCGCTACGTGAATGATGGCGAGAGTGCGGCCAATGTCTCGTGCTGCGTGTGTCAAGAGGAGCCATATGGGAAGTATTTTGAGCGTGATGGAAAGTCATTCTGTGGCGAGTGTATGGGCAAGAAGGAGACAATTGCGATGCTGCTGGGCGGTACGGAAGTGAAGGCGGTGAGTGCCAAGAGGCCCCAGGCAATGCGTCCCGCAAGTACCTCGACGGCCATGCTGTCGGCAGGTGTGCCGACAGGTGGACGCGTGGTGGTGGTAACCGACCCCAAAACGGGCAAGAAGGTGCGCTTGGGCGCCGACGGGAAGCCCGCCGTGTCGTCGACTGTGCCGCTACCATCACCAGCACTGTCAGCATCAACAAAAACGAAGGTTGTTGCCCCTGTAGCGCGCTCCATTGCGTCTGCAGCTGCCGATGCTGCTCTGGAGCCTGGTGCAGACAAGGGCACTGCTCGTCGCGTGTCCATCTCGCCGCAAGTGAGCATTGACAGTGGCCGCGAACTGGATGCCAGCGAACTCAAGGTGATTATTCCGTCGCAACGTTCGCCTGCTGGCTGGCGCAGCGCGCTTAAGACCACGTCCGCAGAGCGCATTGCAATTCCAAGCAGGGAGGCTGAGGATGATGAGGCGGAGCGAGAGGAGGAGGCAAAGCGACGGAGAGCCGAGCGATTTGCCAAGCGTGAGTCGTCCTCCGCCCCTGGCTTGCCCACTGTTGAACGCACTTCTCGGTCCCACAGTCGCGAGAGCGACGACTCAACTGACGTGGGGCCTTTGGACCGAAAGAAGCTTGCCGAGGCACGCAAGTTATTGCCCGAGGACGAAGCGGCCGAAATCCGTGCGCAGCTGTTGGCCAAGCGCCAGGCACGCCGTCAAGAAGCTGCACGTCGGTCGTCTCTGGAAGGCAACGACGATGCGCACGCGAACAACAAAGAGGCATTCATTTCCATTCCAGTCTCGTCCACCGATGCGCCTGCGACAGCACCACGATCATTACCACCACCAACAACAACACCATCATCAACAACAACAGCAGCAACAACAATAGCCACAACTACTACTACACCAACAAAGACTGACGCGGCAAAGAAACCGCGTGGGATTCGACGACCGACTCGTGTGGTTGCACCGACCCCACTGTTGAACAGTGAAGCGGAGGTGAATATCAAGCGAGAATCGGTGGAAGATGGAGAAGAAGTAACAGAAAGGGCGCGCGAGGAGGAGAGGTTGCGATTGAAGGAGGAGGAAGAGCAAGCGGCGGAGGCTGAACGTATCCGATTGGAAGGAGAAGAAGCAGAGCGAATCCGATTGGAGGAGGAAGAAGAAGCAGAGCGAATCCGATTGGAGGATGAAGAAGCAGAGCGAATCCGATTGGAGGAAGAAGAAGAAGCAGAGCGAATCCGATTGGAGGATGAAGAAGCAGAGCGAATCCGATTGGAGGATGAAGAAGCAGAGCGAATCGCATTGGAAGAAGAAGAAATGGAGATAAAGAGACTGGAAGAAGAAGCAGCAGAGCGAATGGATGAAGAGGCAGAGCAAATTGGACCGGAAGAAGAAGAAGAAGAAGAAGAAGAAGTGGAGAGAAAGAGACTGGAAGAAGAAGAAGCGGAGCGAATGGATGAAGAGGAAGAGCGAATGGAAGAAGAAGAAGATAGAGAGAGGGTGAGACAAGAAGAGGAAGAGGCAGAACAAATGAGACAAGAAGAGGAAGAGGCAGAGCGAATGCGACTGGATGAAGAAGCGGAACGCATCAAATTGGAAGAAGAGGAAAGTCGTTTGCGACGGGAAGAAGAAGAGTCAGAACGACTGAGAGTGGCGGAAGAGGATGCAAAGCGACTGTTGCTGGAAGATACAGCGGGTTCGACTGAGGCGCCAATGGTGAAATCGCCCAAGAAGACCACAGCACCCAAGGCCATCCGACGACCCAACCGCAATAGCGCGCGTCCCACGAGCAGCAGTGTTGTTGTTGCGACGACTTTAGCTCAGGCAAGTACCGACGAGCCAGTACAGCCCCAGTTTGCCCGCCTGGTTGGATCGGGTCGCGCCGAAGAGGTTTTTGTGCGCTTCCAACAACAAGACGTGGTGGTGACTGCTCCCGCAACCGAGCCAGTCGCATCACCCTCCTCGCCCCCGTCGCCCGTCGTCACCCAGGGTACACGCTTGGTGCGCAAGCCTCGCAAGCAGTCGCTGGAGAGCGATAGTGGGACCCGCGCGGAGCTGTTGCTTCATCCTGATGCAGACGAGCCGCTGTGGGACGACGAGGAAGGCAAGACAGAGATGCGCGATCTGCTGCGCAACATCAAGAAGAAGGAGGCGGAGGCTGAGGAGGCTGCTGAAGAGTCCTGCCGTGCCGTGAGCACAGAGAGCGAGCCATGGCATGTCGACGGCACTCGCCTGGGCGTCTACGCTCCCTCTCCTTCCGAGAGCCCTTTGCCAACGGCCAGTGCAAGTGACCCGCACGCGTCGTTTGATCTGCAGAGCGCCACTATGGATGAACTGGAAGAGCGCATGATTCAACTTGACGCTCACCGTGAAATGCTAAGTGGTCTGCTCAACGAAGTGCTTGCTATCCAAGGTATCCATCTAAACTCCAACTAAACAACTTTTTTCTATTCGTGGTGACTTTGACAATAGTCATAAAATTAATATAATTTTATTAAGATTATTGTTATTCATAATGTTATTACTATTTTGTGTAGACGATGAGCGGACGCGCGACGTGCGCGAGCGGTCTGACTTGTTCACAGCGCGATGGATCCAACTACAAGGGGCACGAAGCGACACATTTAATGAGATCAGTCGACGCGAACTGGCCATGGATGGCCCTGCGGCGGCTGCATCCGCTCAGCGGCGTGCCTCCCTGCGCCGCGGTGACTCGGTTATGAGTGTCAAAGTCCAACGCTCAGCCACCTCAAACAACCTCTCGTCGACTCCCCTGGTGGAAGAAGAAGAAGAGAGTCGTTGCACACTTATGTGAGTGATTTTCAGAGCGACATCGACCGCCAGAAAACACACACACACACACACACACACACACACACACACACATACATAATATATACACACACACACTGCGAGCGAGAGAGGGAGAAAGAACGTGTGAGGTAGAGAGACAGGAGAGAGAAATGATATTAGTTATAAAGTGATAGAGATAGAGAGAGAACAAAGTGATAGAGTGTGTGTGTGTGAGGAGGGAGAAAGAACAAAGTGAGTCATACAATCATCATTCATAAGTACACAATCATACAGAATCTTCTTGGAATAGAATTATGAATCTCTTTACAAATTTGATACAAGTCTCTCAACAAGACGACGCGCAACAGACAGTCTTCCGTCCGTGTCGGGAGCCGCATGGATGATACACAGAGCACGCTCAATCTACAACAAAAAAAAACATCAATCGACAATTTAAAGGTAATCATACAGTTCTTTCTTCTCTTACAAAGAAGGCGAGCTTGTCGGACCAAACGTGGGCGTCTTCGGATGCGGCGGAGCCGATTGAGGTTGTTGAAAAGGGACCGCTGAGCAGGTGATCGTCGGGCTCGGTGGTGGTGAGAGTGCCGTTGCTGTGACGCCCTGGTGAGTTGGCAGCAACGAGGACAGGACGATTGTGACCGCGACGCAAGTGGATATTGGTGCTGGTGCTGATGCTGTTGCTGCTACTGCTGTTTGTGCCGCTGCTGGTCGTGCCGTTGGTGGTGTTGGTGTTGCTGAGGGAGCGCAATGCGGCAGGCGCGGCGGTAACAAAGTCGGCGTGCTGAAAGACGCCGTTAAATAGCAGCGTCGCCACGTTGGCAACAAAGGAGGGCGCCAGATCGTGGCGCAGACAGTAGTGGAGCTCGTGGCAGCAGTGCGCAAAATGAAGGCGCACCACATTGTCGGTCCAGTTGGTCGGCATCGACGGGTCGTGGCGCACAAGGAAGCTCAGCACGCGCGCCTCGAGGGCTGCAAACACATTGGCAGCGCGAGTGAGCGAGCCGTGGAAAAAGCGCGCGGCAAAGCGCAGTCCAGCGTCCGGCTCGGGCAACTCAGAGTCGCCTCGACCAGCCACCAGACACAAACGCAGATAGACGGTGATGCTCTCGGCAGGATCCGCCATTGAGTAGACAGTAATGTGCTCCTGCAGCATGGTCTCGCCATGCTTCAACAGCGCCGCCGCCGTCTGAGGACGCACTCGCACCCGCAAATACGCAGCACCAACACGCACAGCGCTCGGTTGCGTCGAAGGTGTCAGCGAGCACACAAATGCCGACGTGTCGTTGATCACGGCAATGCGCTCGCCTACAAGGCCCGTCAGCTGCACAATGCGGGTCGTGCTGTCCCCACCCGGCGTTGACGCACTATCCATAGGGTACGCTGGACGTGGCGTGTTTCCATCGTCGTCGTGCGTATACACGACAACTGCAGGCGCCTCAAGCGGCTCATCGGTGACCCCACGTGTCGCCATCAGCTGCCCATACGTCACTTGAGCAGCTTCACCATCGCCACCCATTGTGTCACCGCCAACACTGCCTGTGCTAGACCCGATCACGTCACTCTTGAGTGTGCTTATGTCGACCGAAAACAGCAGCGACGTGGTCGACACGCATACGCGAGGCGATCGGCAAAAGCAGCGCAGTCGTACCGTCTCGGACACTCCCTGGTACAGACGCGCGAGAACATGAACCGTCACCGTACGATAGTCAAGAGCAAAGTGTGAGACACCAGCAGCGGAATTATCGTCGCTTACACCAGCCCCACTGGCACGCGGTGAGACGGCACGGGACGTTGGAAGTGATTGGCTGGGCGATTTGACGCCTGTCAACTGCTGCTGCTGCTGCTGCTGCTGCTGTTGTAGCTCGCAGACGGGACGGTAGCGCACCAGAACCGGCTGTAAGTCATGGGCGGACACCCACATGCCTTTGCAGACGCGCGCCGAAAACCGCTCCGCCAAAAAGAGTGTCTCGTCGTGGAGGTTCGCCGACTCGTGCAGGAAAATGAATCCCATTGGGGAAGCCGTCGAGTTTTGCACGGCAAATGAAAGACCGTCGTCAAAACGACCATACAGACAGAGGCCGATCAACAGTTGTCTCTCACGGCGCTCGCATATAGGCAGTCCACCACCCCACAGACGTACCGCCATGTCTGACACCTCAGCTCCAATCACCTCGGCAATCACACGCACCACCACACCACTGCCGGTCACCGTGCCTCGTTCCTCGTCTACCTCCTGCAGCAAGACATGCCCACACATGCTCATGGGTGTGGCCACTGCAACGGTCACTGGCAGACGTCGCGTCTCACCACCTCCCAATCGCACTGTACCCGCCGTTTGTACCTGCAGCCAGTGCCGCTCGGCACCCGTGCCCGCCACCACCGACACGGCAATGGAGACGGGTCGTCGTGATGCATTGTACACCTGGATGTTCTTGCTCACCGACATGCCCTCCCGTACCTGTCCCAAGTCCATCAGGTACACAGCCGTGTGTCCGCTTGGCGTGCAGTTGCGCACCTGCAGGACGGTGCGTGGCGTCGTCAACGACATCGATGTCGACCCCACATTTGTCAATGGCGCAGGTGTTGTCACCGTTGTCGGAGAGGAAGCTTTCGTGCCAGTCAAAGACGATGTACCAGCACCGGTTGCCACCGTGTCAGGGGCCACCGTTGCCTCGTTGGCACCCTCGACCGTCGTAAACGACAACGATCGAAACAGACTCGATTGGTCAAACTCGGTCAGACGCAGACCACCCATCATTTCGTGTTCATCCGTCGCACGTCCACGGTCAATCTGCTCACGATCACGATCCCTGTCGCGCTCACGGTCACGGCGAGTGCCAGTCGCAGCCACGACACTCGTTGCCATGGCCAGGCGCGACGCACTGCGACTGCCCCCGCTTGCTTCATCGCCACTCACCTCACTCCCACGCTCATCAGCACCGCCAATGCCGGTGCCCGCAGCACTTGACATCCCACTCCGACTCGTACCTTCACCCACCAGCGTTGACGTAGTTCCACAGCTGCTGCCGCCACTTGAGCTCGGCATATCGATGCTCGAAGGTCGCATTGCCTTCTCACGGCTCTCCGCGTAGTGCAATTCCTGTGTTTTCTCTCTCACTGTGGCAGGCTTTACCCCGCTACAATCACCACCCATCTTCTGCGCATCAGACTCAGCATCGCCAACATTACTATCAGCGCCATTGGCCTCATTATCATCATCGTCGTCGTCGTCGTCGTCGTCGTCGTCGTCGCCGTACTCCTCGTGTTCGGCTGAGACAAGTTCAATGCCGTGCTCCACACGCGACTGTTCGACAACAACAAGAGGATCGCGCGCCTCGACTGCCGCCCCTTCCAACTCCCCCCTTTCGTCGTACACATACGCAATAAGCCGCATGGGCACCACTCCAACAATCTTAATGTGTTTTGGCACGCGCAGCGTCACCTCTTGTTCGCCGCGCGCCGCCAAGGTACCCGAACTGGGCTCGACAAGACACAGCTCGCGTTTAAGGCCACCCACTGTGCCGGGAATCAGACTTTCGTCGACTGCGACACGCACGCGAAAGTTGAGCGAGACAAGTTGCGAGCGGTTCACAAGAGTCACCGTCGCCTGAGACAGACTCGAGCCATGTGCCGAAGCGCACACCAAATGCACAAGTGGCGGTGCGCTGATGGCAAGAAGTTTCTCCTCGGCCAGCACCACCGACAGTCGCACGCGCTCCAACACCACAAGCGTCCGGCTTCCAGCGCCTCCTCTACCATTACCACCATCACCGCTACCACCATCGTCAGCAGCGCTACGTGGCCGCCTATCGCTGCCACGAGCATACTCAGCAATCGATTCATCCGCACTGCCATGGCGGGCGTGGTGCACGGCGCGACTGGAGCTGTCCTTTTTGCCGCCAGAAGTGTCGCTTGGATGAGCGGCCGAGCTGCCGTTGTCGTTGTCTCGCGAAACCACTAGTTCGCCAAGGAGCACACGATCTGCGCCCAAGAGATGGCGCGGCACGTGCGAGTCACCACGCGCCTTGGCCGAAACGCGCACGCCCACTTGCTCGCCAGCATTGAGCACGATCTCATCGACGTCAACGTTGCTCCGTCGCTCCACAACGCGACAAACCACTAGACTCTCCAAGGATGCTTGCAGCTGTACAACAAGATGTAAACGTACCGGGCCCTCGCTCATGTTGCGGAAGGTGAACGACTCGTCGCACACCTCCGGTGTATCTGACAGCGCCGGCATCACCAAGCGAGGCATGCGAAGCTCACGGAGTCGCTCCGTTGGCGCACCACTGCCGCTGCCCGCTGTCGACACACTCGCAAGGCCCCCAAAGGTAAGGCGTGCCGTCGACACCGTCGCAGTGGCACGCACAACCATCTCATTGCGCCGATTGTGCACATTGTGCAGCAACACTTCAATGGTTTCCTCGGTCACACTCGCATCGAGCTGTCGCGGATCTACAAGCGCCTCGAAGTGTGCATATTCGCCGTGCGCCAAAACATGCACGTCTTGCGCCGAAATAACACGGCGAGACATCACGGGTGTGTCACACAGCGAAGTATTCAGACCGACCGGAGTCAAGTTGGATTGCAGACGCGCGACATTCACAATGGCGGTTTGCACATGGTCGGCGAGACGGAAACGCAAGGGCACATGGCTGAGATTGCGCACGGAGAAGGACACAGGCGTGTGTGACCAGCCAGACATGTAGCCTACGTCGCCAATGCGGAACAGACTCGGCTCCACCACACCAATCGACATGCAAAAGGTACACGCCAAGTCAATGACCTTGACAATGTCCTCAAACACCGCCGCGGCCGTCGTAAGCTCTGCCGTGTCGCGTCGATCGCGTGCAAAGTACACGGCACCATGGTACGCCACGGGCTTCCCCTCGCACAGTTCGGTCCACTTGCGGCGTCCAAGCCACCCGGGCTCTGGTACCGCCACAAGTGCACTCACCTGACTGTTGGCCGCAAGCAGGTGAGAGCCACCACAGACGCGTAAGTCGCGCGAAAGTCCACGTCCACGTTGGCGGTCAGATCCGTGCATGCCGTTGCCACTACGACGAACATGACTACTGCGACCCGCATCATCATCATCATCATCATCACCATCATCGTGTTCATCTTCGCCATCGTCGTCATCGTCATCATTATCGTCGTCGTTATCGCCTTCGTCACGATCGTACTCGCGGCGGCTCTTCCGCATCACCATTGCCGCATAACTGCTACTGTTGTTGTTATTGTTGTAGTTGTTGTTGCTGCTGCTGCTGCTGCTAATGTTCTTGCCGTTGACGCGAGTCAGCTCTGGCATCTTCGCATTGATAAGGGGGTTTCCCTCGGCATCACACCAAACGATTTCACAAAGCACATCAGCAAACGGCACCAGTTGCATCGCGGTCGACGTGAGATTCACGAGAGTGAGACGACGCCATGAGCGACCGTTGTGCTGCACTAACTCAAGCTCGTCGTCGACGCAACCGCTCACCTCCATGAGGGTAGTGCGACGCCGTAGCCGGTCGCGAGGCACGCGTGCAACGTACGCAAGTGGAAACGACAGCTCTCGAATCGCACGGCCACTCATGGGGGGCGGAAGGTCGGAATGAATGCAGTCGGGATCGACAAAGAAGGTCACAGTCACCTTGTGCACCGAATCGTCCGTCTCGTTGCGCACGCACAGCTCGTGCTGCGTCAGACCACGTCGGGATGCCACACACGAGAAATGAACGACAAACTCGCTAGGCAGCAACATTGCTAAAGTGCCACTCGACTCTGTACCATTGGCCAGCCCGCTGGAGACTGTGCCGTCTTGCAGCGCCTGCGTCACAGACGACGCTTGCGACGACGACGTCCCAGACGTTTGCTTGTCGCGGTCATGCTGGCGCGAACACGGCTCAAGGACTCCCGCAGAGCGGTTCAACTCAAGCTCGGGTGGGGCATCAATGGAGAAGCGCAACGGCAAGCGTGTCGTCATGTTGGAGAGTGTCACGGAGCCCGCAAAGCGATGGTCAACGTCCACGTCCGAGCCCAGATCCACATAGTGCGTGCTCAGTCGCAACAGACTGCGCCCCACAGTGGCAGTGACACTCAATGTGAGTCGCTCGGCAACAGTGCAAGCGTCCACGCCGCTCGGGACAAGCGTGAGCGTAAGACCACCAACAACCGAGCGTGTCTGACCATGCTGCATCATAGCCTTGGACAAAATCACACGCAAACACACCCAGAGAACAAGGGTGCTCGCGACGGGAAGGAGAAGCGGCTTAGCAAGAGACTGTGTCAGAGCCTGGTCGGCAAAGACAGATACTTGCTTGGCAATGTTGGTTGACCATGCGAGACGCACGGGGTAGGCGTGCACGTTGCGGACAGAGACAGGCAACACTCGCATGAGACTTTCGTCCGAGGCCTTGGCATACATGGCACCAAAGTCAAGCACACCCTGCGTGAACAGCGAATTGCTTGCTGTCATCGACGAGGCGGTCGGCTGCTCGCTCACAGTGACTACACCATCAGAAGCGGTCACTGGCAGCATCGTAACAGCAGCAGGGCCCGTTGTTGTTGAAAAGAGCGGATTCGTAGTTGTGGCGGTAGTTGTCTGAGAGGAGTTCGTCGTTGTCACAACAACGTAGTGAGGAGGTCGGGCAGTCGCAGACACGGTAATAGATCGAGTCACTCGCTGATTGAGATCGCGCACAAGAATGGCATGTCGCTGCTGACCAAGTTTGACGGCGGTAAAGGTGAACTGCACTGTCAGACGAGCATTGGCACCAAGTTTTCCATTCATCACACCAAAGCGTAGCACTTGAGCAGAACCATCGCCACCACCAGCGCCTCCACCCCCGCTCGCCGACCGCTTTCCCTTGCTCTTGTTGCCTCGACTGTCATCCTCACCTCCACCACTCACACTGCTGTTTCCGGCTCTCTTGCCGCCAGCACCACCACCGCCAGAGTGGTCATCATCGAAATGAGCCTCTTCGGCAAGCACCACAAATGGAAGGTTGTTGGAAGAAGTGTTGACCATGGTAAATTCTGCGGCAAGCGGCTGACCCACAGTCACTGCGCCCACGTCGAGAGTGGCGGGTGACACTTCGAGGCCGGTCAGGGCCTCGGGAGCGGGCACTGGATCAGGTCGCACTGTGGTGCGCCGTTGAAACTCGTCAATGGCAAGCTGGCCGTGAAAGAGCTGTTGGATGGGCGGTGCAGAAAGGGCGGTTGAACGTTTGCGGTGCAAGTAGGTTGCATTGAAAGTGACCGTATTGATCACGTCGGGATTGTGATACTCTTGAACCATGACAGGCAACGATCCCACTGACGATCGTGGTGCAGTCAATGGGGTGGTGGCAGCGGTCGTGCCCCCGACGTGGCGTTCGTTTAGCTTGAACGCCACTTGAAGTGTGCATCGACGACTGGCGGCGAGACGCACAATGTAGCGTACTCCATTGTCGCGTGCGGTGAGTCCCAGTGATGAGGAGTGCAAACGGGCAGTAGACATGACCGTCGATGAAGGAGTGCTGCCGCGTCCATTGTAGTCCGACTCGTCTTCGCTGGCACTCGTCGCGTCCGTCGTGTCACCTCCATCTTCGCCACTGTCCGCCACAGCCTCGCCTGTCTTGAGAAAGTGTATCTTGGCACGAGCTTTCTTCACTCGATCGAGCTGGCCACGCGACTCGTACTTGCGCACCTTGCGCTCGAGCGCATCAATGGCGTCGTGGTCCTCCTTGGTGAGGTGCACCTGGCCAGCACCCTGGCCCGAGTCAAGCTGTGATTCCTTGCCCTGACGTAGCGAAATAACCACGGATGCGACGTAGACGGGGGCAGGCCAGGTAGCACGCTCAAAGTCGCAGCTGACCACAAAAAGACGTTCGCGCTTGGACACATTGGTGATCTCAATGGGATACTCGTCGCTCTCGATGTCCGCCTCAAGTTGTCCACAGTCGATGGGCGCCGTTGAACCAAGCTGAAAGCGCGACGGCTTGCGCACATTCGCCTTGATCTGGATGGTGACATGCTGCTCAGGCATGAGTGCGTTGACAACGGTGAGCGTCTCGTTGAAGATGCCGTGCATGGCGGGACGGAACACAAAGTTGATCTGGCGTTGGGCATTGGCCTTGACCACTCCGTAGCGACCCGACGGAAACGTCAAATAGCCACTGGCAATGCTACCGGTTTTGCGCACCTTGAAGGGCAGCGGCACCGGGTTGTGGTTGACAACGACAAGACGACGCGAGAGCGCCTCGTGCTTCTCCAGCGTGCCCAAGTTGATGTTGCGCTGGGCAATGGCAACGCCACTCGAGCACACACGTGCGCGCACCGGCACCACATTCTCGGGCATCTCCTCAACGGGCATTTGGGTGCGGTTTGTGTCGCCACGTAGCACACGGATGGACAAGTTGACGGTGCGAGTAGAAAGGGACGAGCCGGCGCCAAGTGAGAGTTGCAATTCGGGCGTCGCAGCGCTCTGAGCACTCGCCGCTGACGTGGGTGGCGGTGGTGTGTACAGTAGGAAAAGCTCAACGTGGCCCTTGGGCGCGAGTTCAACCACATTGTTAACCAGTGCCAGCAACCGACCGTCCTGTTGCGCCAAAGCGGTGTCCTGCAAAAGCTTTTCGTGCAAACGCACCGCAATCTCTTCGTCGCCAGCCGAGTCGTAGTGCGTGTACAGTTTGAGTTCTTCGTGGCACTGTACAAGCTGGTGAGGTGTAAGAGGCTCACTGTCACGCAACTGGTCTAGCAGTGCCTCAAGCGGATCGCGTTCATCTTCCGTGTCATCGTCGCCATCGTCGTCGTTGCCGTTGCCGTTGTCTTCGTCGTAAGGAGGGCGGCGGCTCTGGTCGTCGTCGCCATTCTCTTCGTCGCGTTCCAAATCGACACGAGCCATGTCCATACCGTCGCTGTCCTCTTCGGCAGAAACCTCATCACTATCACGCACTCGCGACTCGGTGTCATTGTCATCATCATCATCATCGTCATCGTCATCGTCATCGTCGTCGCCATCGTCATCATCATCATCATCGTTATTATCATCATCGTCATCGTCATGTGCTTTCCCGTCCTCCACGCCCTTCTTGTCATGTCCATTGATATTGCTCTTGCCGCCGGAGTAGCTTGCAACGCCGCCCTCGGTGGTATCTAAGGTGCGTGAAAGCTTGCTAGGGCGCACACTTTTGCGGGCTTTGCGCTTCACAGGCGAGACGGGAATGGTGTCAGAAGCATCGCGTAATGAGGCGAGGAACTCTTCGCCAACACCACTGTCATCGTCCTGCTCAGGCACAGGCCCACGTCCTCGTCTTCGAACATGCGCAGGGTATCGACCACGACGGCGACTCTGGGTCTGCTCCGAAGAGCGTGACGGACCCATCGTCGAGGCGGGCATGTTGGAGCTCAAGCTTGACGCGTTGCCTGCCACACCTGACATGGACAAGGGTGAAATCTTGGTGGACGTCGATTTTACCAGCCGTCCACTACGTCCCACATGATGCGGCATGTGTGAGACACCCTTGACCATGCGACCAAGAACCTCTTCTGACTTGACATTGCTATTGTCACGACGGTCGTTGTCGTCGTCACCACCACCACCATCATCATCGTCATCGTCATCATCGTCGTCAATGTCACTGCCGGCGCGTGTACGTCGACGCCATCGATGCTCGTTCTTCATACGCACGTCGTCGTTCAAAGAGCCTTTGTCGTCTGCACCGTCCGTACCATGAAGACGATGCAAGTGCCGCCTGCTCCCAGCCAAACCACCACCACCACCACCTCCTCCTCCTCCTCCTCCTCCTCTTTCTCCATCAACACCTCTTAGACCTGAGATCGTCGATCGACGACCAACATTTCGTCCTGCACCAGACTCAACCACTTCTTCGTCATCATCCTCATCAACATCGTCTTCGTCGTCGTCATCCTCATCATCATCATCATCGTCGTCGTCGTCGTCGTCGTCGTTGTTGTTGTTGTTGTCATCAGTGTTGCCGTAATCGTCGCCTCCTTTGTCATGTGGGTCGCCACCGGCCCATCGTGAGCTCTTCTGGGATGTAACTTCGCGACGATATGTGCTATTGTCTCGACGATGGCCTCGGCGACGCGGACCACGAGCCCGATCCAGGTCTTTGGTGTCGCCAATGTCGCTCTCGTGGCCCCCCGAAAGAGGATCACTGGAACCCCCAACGCTGTTGCTACTGCCATTACTGCCACCGCCACTGCTACCATTGGCATTGGCACCACCATTGCCACTACTACCACCACTGAGAAGGCGGATGTAAGGACGTCGTTGACGCGACCGGGACTTGCCAATGCGTTCAGCGTCGAGCGTGTCGAGCGATGATGGTACACGCCCAAATGGCGCACCCATTGACGGCAACTCTATGGAGAGATTTCGCGTTGCCTTTTGCGCGTGCTCTGTGCCTGACGGTACGCTGGCCGTTCCGCCACCGCTCGACGTGCCCACAACTGACGAATCCATGTTGACACGCGAGCGAGCAACGGCCAAGTCAAGGTAATGACTGCTGCGCCAGTCATCGTCGCCTCCGCCAACAGCGGACGTTGCCGTTGAGCTACTGGCTGCGGCTGTGGCGCTGGACGAAAGGTGTGGCAAGGGTGGCGAGACGGGGGGCGGAGACGAGAAGTGTACAGCGAGCGGACTGGGCGGAATGCTGGTGAGCTCATGCATCGCCGGTGTGCTGGTTTGTGGCACAGTGGCCACTCGGGCGGATGATGCGGACAACTCCAGAGTGGACGAGGGAAGAATATCGGGTGTTCGACTGGCCGCGGGGACACTTCTCAGCTCGCTGGGTGGTGTTCGCATGATGGCTCGTTTGTGAACAAGCGGCGATGATTCGTCTAGGTTTGCCCCAACGCGACTGTCGTGACTGGTGTATGTGGTAGAATAATCGTGTGCTCTGGAAACGTTGCTACTGGGATAGTTCGTTGTGGAGACATCGGCATGGTAATGCGAGGAAGAGGCACTACCTGGGCGAAAGAGGGCAACTTCGGTGGGAGCTGACGAGGTGAGTGCAAGTGTGAGGGGAGCAGAGGTGATGTTGCTGACGGTGATGGTGCGAAGGGAAGGAGCAAGTGTTGTGCCAAGGGGAATTTGACCGCGAGAGCTGTTGGGCAAAAGGAGCGAATAGTACAGGGCGTGCAACGAGGTGCCCTTGGGATCGACGAGGTGGCAGCGAATTTCGAGAGACAGTCGATTGGAGGTGTTGAGTTCGTTTGCGATGGAGATAACCTTGGAGTAGCCGGGGTCGACAGTCCGAGGTGACACTCTAAAGCGCAGATCTACCCAGCCATGTGATGGGATGGTGATGGTACCCGTGTGCTCACTGGTGACTACTGTGGAGCGAAAAATGCAGCGGATTCGAGCGGGCAGGTCGCTCATGTTGCACACCTGCACGCACACTTCCTTCACGCTGCCCACACACACATCACCCACATGAAACACCGACTTGGAGAGGGTCACAATGGAAGTGCAGGCACGAGCGCGACACCACAAGAGCAAGGTGGAGCGACGCGGATGACCAAGTCGCGCAGGGGTAGCTCTGGCAGCGCTCTGGCTGTTAGCGTAGTAGACTCGGCTGTTGAGCGACGGGTCGTGATGTGACGCGGACTCGGCCACATCAGCGTAGTCACTGTGACCCTGACGTGTGGCGGCGGTGAGTAATGTTGAGACGCGCTTCGTCGCGGGGTGCGACGTGTCGTGTGTAGCAGGCAAGGCGACGGCGGTGACTGTTGAGCTGGGAAGGGTAGAGGTGGCTGTGTTTCGCAAACAGTCAGAGTCAGCGCCATGGTACAGTTGAGTGTTGCGATAGTCGTCGTCAAGGTGACGCGTGAGAGGAAGTAGTTTGAAGTGAGAAGAGGAAGAGGGAGCACAGCACTCGTCAGGGGGAAGTGAGACGTGGAGTTGCATGGTGAAAGCAAGACGAGAGAAACGTGCGCGACGGTGTGCACCGACGTGGGAGTCACTCACGTGTGGTGTGAAGCGAATGAGTAGAGCGACTGTCTCGTGGGGCCGCAGGGTGACCTCATCGAGTGCCTCGGACTGGGCGTCGACAGCAGCAGCAGTGGCGGCCGTCGCGGAGGTGTCGTCGTCGATCTCGTGGAGGGCCGTCTGGGTGCTTGCCGTTGGGTCGAGAGCAGGCGTGCCACCAGACACAACGGTTGGTGACTGTAGAGGGCGTTCGTCGTAGGAGACTGTAATGTCGTAGGGAGCAAGCGGATTGCGTGTTTTTTTGTGAAGGGACGAGCGATGCGACGTGAGCGACGAGAAGGAGACAAAGAGGGTGGAGTCGGCAAGGGAGGTAAGGACGAGACGGCGGGTACGTGGGATGGCCGTGTAGCAGTCGCCAAAATCAATGAATCCAGCGTCGTTGCGATCGCCTGCAACGGCCACAAGCGGTTCGGGAATGGGAGCATGCGCAAAGGCAAAAGCTTGGATGTGAACCGCGGCGACGTTGGCGAGGTTGTGCGTGTTCTCAATGTGGATTTCGGTGTGAGAACGGCCCGCTTGGGTTGGTACAAATGTGACAAGAATGCGTCGATGGGCAAAGCCGGAGAGGGTGCCTGACGTGATGGTCTGGCCCGTTTCAAAATCGCTAAAGGTGAGGGAGCAGGCGGGTTGGAGCGAGTTGACGGGACGCACATCGAGTGAGTAGTCCACGTTGATCTCGCTGCGATTCCACAGGGTGAAGCGTCCATGACTGGACTTGCCAACGAGGCAAGGATCAAACAGCAAGTCGGTGTCGTCAAATTGCACGGCGAGTACACTTCGACAGACGCGTGCGCGAATGCGCAAGGACAAGGACGTCTCACCGTGACGTCGAGTGATGGTGTTGTTGTTGCTGTTGGTGGAGTCGTTGTCGTCGTCGTTGTGATGAGGCGAGAGCGGTGCGCCATGAAAGACAACAGTCGACTTGAACGGTGTAAAGGTGTAACGTTCGATGTCGTCAGCGTGATCGCCGTCGAGGGCGGAAGCGAAAGCGTTTGTGAAAGGATCTGAAGTTGAGGCAGCGGCGACCGAAGCAGTACTCAAGCCAGTGGCGGCACTGGAGCCGCCGCCGCCGCCGCCGCCGCCTGGCGTCTCGGGCTCGCTGATGGCACTCTGCCCCTTGAAGAGGACCACGATGGTGCGTGTTTCTCGGGGGGCAAGGATGACTTCGCGCACAAAATCGACTTCGTCGAACAGCTCCGAATACTGAGCCTGTGCGACCGTACCCTCCGCCGCGATGTTTTCGTTGTGCAACTGAAAGGTCAAGTCAACCTTGGGGGCCGCCTGAAGGCGCACGAGCACTGGAAGATGGTCGTGAAGCGACGAGAGGGCGACAAGTTGGAGGGAACGTCGTCCGTCCACGACAACATCACCAAAGTCGAGTTTGGTGCGCGACACGCTGAAACACGGCATGTCCACAGCGGCGCTACTGGCCGCAGCAACGGACACGATGTCCCCGCCACTAGCCATTGGCGTGCGAAAGAATTTGAATTAAAAGTTAAAACTTGGGTCTATAAGTCTATGATGCTCCATCTTCTAAATTTCTTCCTGGAGCTACTGCCTACTTGGTCTATGGCGGAAGCGTTGTATTTCTCTTCGTTGTATTATATTTTCATACTCCAAAGTTACTTCCATAATTTCCATTCAGTCAGTCAAGTGTAAAGTTGTTTTAGTTTTATAGCTTTTCGAGATGGCCGCTTTAAAAGAGATCATCAACCCGGCAATTGAAAAGGTCAGAGCGATGAGAAAGCGGGGGAAGGGCGGGCGAGGGGCGCTTTGGGGGTGTTTGGTTCATCGAGACGCTCCTGACGAGTTTGCGGTGTCTGTGTGCGTGTGAGGGCGGGCTGGCCGGCCATGCTTTGTGTGTGCTCTATCGTCTGCCACTCTTCTCGCTGTCTTGTCAAGTCATTTGCTGTTTTTTGTCGTTTTTTTTTTTTTTTTTTTTTTTTTTTTTTTTTTTTTTACGTTCTTGTGGAAAACGAAGCGGCTGGTTCCAACGAGTGAGACACTCGGGCCGGTGAAAAGATTGGTTGAAGGTGTAGCGGAAGCTAGAGTGAGTACAGTCCTGTACTCGAGTTTGGTGTGGTGTGTGAAAAAAGTAAAACAAACTTGGATGATCTGATTAATCCCTTGTCTGTCAATTCGATCTCACTGAAGTCACAACCAAAAAACTTTTTTTTTTACTTTTTACTTACTGCATGAGGGTTTCTGTTCTACTGTGTACCCTTGCGGTTGTGCATGCGTGTTCGGCGCTTGGCGACTATTCGCGTCCGGTCAAACCGGAGTTTGCGCCGCCATCGATGACGGACTCGAGCGTCCACCTGACTGAGCTGATGCGCACCTCTGGACCCGAGATCACCCGCAATGCAAGGTAGGCGCAGCTGTGGGGCGTGTCTCGATGGGTTGCGTGCGAGCGTGAGAGCATCCTTGTTCTGATCTGCAAACGCATCTTTTTTTTTTTTTCAGTCGGGTGCACGGCATTGGCTCGCAGGAGAGCTATGCGGGCTTCATCACGGTGAACGAGACCAACAACAACAACATGTTCTTCTGGTACTTCCCTGCGAAGAACGGCAACGCGACTGCGCCTCTGCTGATGTGGCTTCAAGGCGGACCCGGCGGCTCGTCGATGTTTGGCCTGTTTGCCGAGAACGGACCGCTCCAGGTGGACGCGCAGCTCAAGGTCAGCGAGCGTGCCATTACCTGGAACAACGAGTACGCCATGATCTTTGTCGACAACCCTGTGGGCGCCGGCTTCTCGTACACCGACACAGACGAAGGGTATGCGACCAACGAGCGCGACGTTGCGCGCGACCTCTACTCGCTCCTCCAGCAGTTCTACGCCATCTTCCCGGAGCAGCAGAAGAACGAATTCTACGTGACTGGAGTACGTGACGTGAAAAATCAATGAGAAAGAGGGAGTGAACCATCTCATTCTGTTTTTCTCTTTCGCTCTCTCCTAACTTGCCGGTTGGATTCAGGAGTCTTATGGAGGTACAAAGGATGAAACGTGAACATGCTTGCCTTTAACTCGCATTTGTAGGACACTACTGCCCGGCCATCTCATACAAGATTCACGTTGAAAACCAGGCGATTGTGGCGGGCGAGTCTGAGGGCATTGTAATCAACCTCGCCGGCGTGGCCATTGGCGATGGATGTACGCCTATAATTATATATGTGTGTGTGTGTGTGTGTGGGTTTGTAATCCGTTTCCATGTGTGTTTGTGACTCGTTTACGTGCCCCCATTTACGTGCCATGTATGTGTGTGTGTGCGTGTGTAGGGATCGACCCCATTATTCAGCTGCAGGGCTACCCCGAGCTCTTCTTCAACCTGGGCCTTGCCGATCAGAACGAAGTGGAGGTGATCCGCAACTACGTGCGCGAGTCGACGCAAGCTATTGAGCAGAAGCGCTGGCTCGATGCCTTCAAGTCGTGGGACGAGTTCCTCAACGGCGACGTCTACCCGTACCCCACCTACGTCTACAACATCACTGGCTCCCTCAACTATGATAACTGTATGCCATCACAATTTGTTTTGCTTTCTTTCTTCTCCGCATTCTCGCTCTTCTTCTCTCTCACACACAAACACACACCCACTCACTTTTTTTTGTTTCGTTTTGTTGCACTCCCCCTCATCTCTTCTCTGCTTGACATGCTTAGTTCTGCTCACGGTCGATCCGCCGTCCTTTTCCTACTATCCCAAGTACCTCAACCAGCCTGCTGTGCGCGAGGCCATCCACGTTGGCACCCACGCCTTTCAGGACGGCCACAACTGCGAGATGCACCTGCTCGAGGACTTCATGAAGTCCCTCAAGTACGAGCTGTCCGTTCTCATGGACAACTACAAGGTACACCACAATACCATGTACAACCCATGCTTACACGACGCGTATTTTGCGCTTAGGTGCTCATTTACTCAGGCCAGCTCGACGTCATCATTGCGGGCGCTCTCACTGAGCTCTTCTTGCCCACCGTTCAGTGGAGTGGACAACACGAGTATCAGAACGCCCAGAAGACTGTCTGGAAGGTTACTACTACAGTCATTTGCATACCTTAAGACATTTCTTATATATCGACTGCACACTCATGCTCGTAGGTCAAGTCAAGCGACGTTGAAGTAGCCGGATTCGTGCGCAATGTCAAACAGTTCACGCAAGTCATTGTGCGCACCGCAGGCCACATTCTACCGCACGACCAGCCCGAGCGTGCCATGGACATGATCACCCGCTTTGTGGAGGGCCGCAGCTTTGTCAATTGAATACACCAGGAAAGAAGCAAAGTTGGTCTTTCTCTTATATTATATTATCAGTGTTATAGTGTAGTTGTATTTCACTAGGTACGAGGAGTGAATAGAGCGAGAGAGAGAGAGGAGGGAGAGAGACACAAAGTGATAGAGATAATCACTGAGTGAGAAAGTCATGTAATATAGGAGTGAGAAAGACGTGTGATGGAGGAGTGAGAAAGGCATGTAATAAAGAGAGGAGTCAGAGAGACACAAAGTGAGAGAGGGAAAAACAAAAAAGAGAGAGACAATAGTTTAAGACTGGCCGGGTTTCATGAGGGCGGCCATAAAGTCCTTGTGCTCTTCGGGGACAACATCGTCCAGTTTGATGTTGACAAACACTGAGCACAGCTCAAGTGTTTCGCTGCGCCCAGAGAGCAAGTTGACGTGACGGTAGCCTATAAAAAAAATCAAAGTCAGAAATGGGACACAATGAGCGACACACACAAAAGGGTCGTAATTTTAGGTACCTTGGCGAAGATGGGCAATGGGAAGGACTGCCTGACCAACGAGGTTCGACCCATCGTACACTCCGAGACGCACCTTGGCCAGCTCAGGCATCATCACCTGCAAAAGGTTACACAAACAATGCACAATGAGAATCGATCTGGTCTAAGGTTCCATCTCCCTCACCTTGAAAGTCGCCTTCTCGTTGTCCCAAGTGGGCGTGAAACTCGCCGGCGCTACGCCAGTCTTCCACTTGAACTCGTCCTGTGGCACACCAAACACCTCCAGTTCGACATGCGGCGTGCTGTGTTTGCCAATGTGTAGATGCTGTCCGGAAATGATACGCACCGTCACCTGGAAAACAAGAGAGAAAACACCCCCACTCGTGTGAACAAACAAATCTCTTGAAGGAGTGGTCGACACACCTGGTGAGGAAATATGTTCTCAAAAGCGCCCTTGTGGTTGGGATTGAAGCCAAGAGATGCTCTCATGACGGCTGGCTTCCTACAATGAAGCGAATAACATTTGAGTCACATTGTGCAACTGCTCCACGACTTCACACACACACGAACAGTAAAGACCGCACACACACACACACACACACACACACACACACACACACACACACGAACAGTAAAGACCACACACACACACACATTGACACACTCACACGCACAAACAAATACACCAACACGTACAGTAGGTAACCACAGTTGTTGTTCTGCTTGAAAAATTCCGTGTTGAGCTGCATGTACGTGTCGGGAGTCTGGAAGTTGAGCGCAACCATCTGCACACCGCAGTTCCACATGGTCTGTGGGTTGTAGTTGCTCGATTCGATGCGCTTGCCTTGCGGATAAATGCGTGAATTTTGTCGGATTCCATACTCCACCCACTGCTTGGCCATCTTCGCCGCCAGTTTCTCCGCACTGTTCTCTGCAAAGGAACTCATCTGCCAGCATTTCGCTGTAGAACCAGATAAATTAAAATAGATCAGTAAATGACGTAGGTATCATTGAGTTTTACCTGAAGCAGCTGACTTTTTGAATGACTTGAACTTGACAGACTGGACATAGACGACAAGGTCACTCAGTGACTGAGCAACGTGCTTTCCGCTCTTGGGCGGCTCCACACTAAGAGCGTTGGAGGAAAGGGCGGCACCCGAAGGTGATAGGGAATCAGTGGCGGAGGTGGCGGAGGTGGCGGAGGTGGCGGAGAGGGCAGAGCCTGACGTTCCGGCTCCTGCCTCATCTGTTGGGCCATTCTCGTCAGCCGACGGAGTCACGTCAATGGTAGGTACTGCAGAAAGATCCGTAGAAGGAACTTCATCGATGCTAGGCTTGCGGGTGTCTACATAAAAAACACGAATGAGCGGGAAAGTATAAAAAAAATAATAAAAAAAGTAGGGCATACTGGAGCTGTCGGCTATCGCAGAAACAACAGCGTTGGATTCCGCCGTGGGATCCGGGGAGGGAGCAGCAGCAGTCTCGTCATCTTCATCGTCAAATTCAATCATGGCCGACGAATGGTACTCGACGACGACGGGCTCCTCCATCGGTGCCTTGCCCTTTTTCTTCTTCTTCTTGCCGCCCACTTCGGGCGTCAACGATGCCGCTGCAGCCTGTGCTTCAAGTGACGACTGTGATCTCACGCTACCCGAGCGCATTATCTCTTCCTAAAAACACGGCAGCATATATGAGTGAAAGCGTGCATGAGGCTCGCGCGGAGAAGTGCCCGTTAGCTTGGGAGTTCTTACCTGGTCCGTTCGCTTCTTGTTCTTGATCAGAATCTTGTACTTGAGGTCTTCGGGCGACGGCAACTTCTCAGGCGGATCATCAAGAGAACCCTCGACAAACTCGGTGCATAAGAGTGTTCCAAAAGCCTCCTTGCAATCCTTGGCCATGAGTTCCTAATACATTTCACACAACGACAAAGAGGGCACGGAAAGTGAGTGGTGGGTCGCGGTTGCAGTACACACCGTTTCGTTGGTTGATTAATACCTGCTGGGGAATAGAGCAGTGGTTCTCAAAGCTCAAGATGACCGGGTAGGGACTCGCGTCAAAAGCGTACTTGGCAATAGCAAACACAACATCGCGGAATTTGATCCTGAAAATTATGAATAAGATGAAAAAATTCATAAAAAGAAGAGTAAGTTGAAAGACGGTTGAGTGAGAAAGGAAGAGATACTTTGTGCAGAGCGTGTGACCGTGTGTTACAATGGGAATCCCATCGTCACCATCCCAAATGTCAATCTCGACGCAGCGGCAGCCTGAAAGGAGCACCTAAACGGGCAAAGGAAGAGAGAGGTGAGAGGGTGTTGGACGAGATTAAACACGAAAGAAAGATACCTGAATGTACATCTCAACGGCAGACTCGCCTCTAAGCTGGTGGCCGGTGAGATAGGTGTTGTGACTGCTGTTGATAAAGTAGTGGTTGAGGGGCTGCGTCATGTCCTGATGGAGAGTCCAGATGAGGGGGTCGACGACTGCGTTGTCTTCGCTCAGCAAGTAGCGCGTGAGGCCGTCCATCGACAGGTTCAGATTCTTGCGCAGGGACTCGGTGGGTTCGTACTGCTGGATGAGTTGGATTACGCGCGGTGTTTCAATGTGTGTTAATCGTTGTTCTTTGAGAAGAAACTGCTGGAACTGGTCCGTCGTGAGGTACGGCTTCTTCGTGAGCTTGAGGAAAATGTCCGAAATGTCGTTGCGGATGTTGACCTAGGTGGAAAGAGAACACGACCACCCCAGGCAAAGTGTAAGTGGACAAAGACCAACCACAACTAGTGCAATCATATCATCACCTTGTTGTAGATTGTGCTGAAGATTTCAAGAGAAAGCTCATTGCGACCGGCAGTGCCACCTTTTGATACGTCAAAGCCAAGATCTACAAAAACAACAAAAAGTCAAAAAGACGCGCGTGTGTTTAAAACAAAGTGATAGAGAGAAATAAAGTGATAGAGAGAACCAAAAGTGATAGAGAGAAGAAAACCAAAGATGTACCCTGCAAGACGTTCTCGGCAACTTTGCGCTTCTCCTTGCCGAAGGCTGTGATGATGCCGCGCGTGTCTACGTGGTCTGATGCGTCATTGTACACGCGCAGGTAGTTCATTTTGAGCCAGTGGAAGGTCGCGTCTGTTGAGTGAAGGGAGCGTGCTGCTTTCCTAAGAAGTCAAGGAAAAAAAGAAAAATGAATAACGCGCGTTCTTTCGCGTTGACTTTTCTTACGCGATGGCACGAAGGCCCACAACCCACTGATCACACACGGTGGGATGTTGTGCAAGAATGTAGATGAAGTTGACTTCCATAAGATGCCGCCCAACGACAATGGCAAAACACTGCGAGCCCAATGTCGCATCAATGCTCAGCTTCTTCTTGATCTTTTTGACAATTTTCTCGGGCGGAGAAATCTCACGAATCTCCTTAATCTCTCGAACGTTCACTACACCAACCAAAAAAGAAGAGCGTCACGCAAAAAGAATATCTTTGGCAGTGTTTTCTTTTTCGTTTTGTTTTTCCAGTTGCTTACGAGAGCCCTCAAACACCGAGTCGCTCGCCTTCTTCTTCATACTCTGCCACAAGACGAGGTGATTGTGGCGATCAAGACGGAAACGGTAGAGAACAGGGTCGTTGGAACCTTCGTCCCACTTGACCATGCAGTGACCGGCCGTCTTGAGCTCTTTGAGACAGGCATCTGGCTCGAACGCGTCTGTGCCAAAGCCTGGTTGCATTTCGCATAGTGCACCCTCAAGTTCGTAGAACGGCTCCAGATCGAGACCCATCTATAAAAAGAAGGTCCTCAGGTGAGTACACAGACGGAGCGCGGCGCGCAGAATCGGCGAGGACGGCAAGTGGTATGGTCAACAGAAATCTTTGTTGATCACACCAAAAAAAAAAAGAAGAAAAAAAGTGGTTTTATATAGCCACTGGTTCTTTTCGGCGATGGAAAAATTCCAGAGGATAGGAAGGTTGCGGAGCTGCATTGCGGGGCGGCATGCAGCAGAGGGCAGCGTCCAGGGGCAATGGCGGGTGGAGAGGGGCGCGGGTGCGGCCGCCAGCGCCCACACCCGCGGCGGACGCGCCACGGCGTTGCGAGTCGCACTCGGCGACGCGCTGCAAGGCGGGTGGCCGGGCGGCGGGCGACCACACCGCATTGGACGGTGCGTGCGACAGACGATGCGACCCCACCAAACACGGGTGTCATTAAACACAAGGGTGTTCGCCAGACGCTCTTTTTTTGCTTTTCTGCATTTTGCTTTTTTTTTTTTTTTTTTTTTTTTTTTGCGCTGTAGCGTATGATCTTCAGACGGGTGAGCTTCCGGATGCGATGGTGGGCCACTACGACGGAGTGCAGGCGCTGATCAGCTATCGGAAGTGGGTGTTTAGTGGGAGTCGCGACAAGACCATGAAGCGTTGGCAAGTGGGTGTGTCGGGGCGCGAGACTGCGCCTGTTGCGGGTGGTACGCACCCCGAGTGGGTGTGCGCATTGGCTGCACTGCCACAGTTGGATGCAATTGCCAGTGCCGACCGCCTTGGTTGTGTGCGTCTGTGGCGTCCGTCTGATCTGTCCATGCTTGCTGAGCTCAATGCGCACAAGGCGACCATCAACAGCATGGCGGTCGATGCCGACTGTCTCTTCACTGCCTCAAGGTACACGTTACAGAACATATAATTACTGTAAGTGCGACTGTACATAATTACTGTACGCGTTTTGTAGTGATCGGACTGTTCGAGTGTGGCGTGTTCCTCCGCAATCGTAACCAAAGAGGTTTTTGTTTGTGTTGTATATTGAGTTCAGGAGACGGACAAAGGCAGAGTGTGTGTTACTCTTTCTTCTTCTTTTTGTGTATAGTGAATGAAGCATATAATATAAAGACGTACCATAGAAACCAAAAATTAGAATTCAGATTTAGAAATATTTATAATTACAAAGAGAGAAAGTTGAGTGTCTCTGTGTGTGTTTGTGTGTGCGTGTGTGTGTGTGTGTGCTGGGTTAGTCATCAAGAGTGAGATCGACGACCTCGCAGACGGACTGACGAGGAGTGTGGTGCTGGGCGATGGAACGGTGAAGGGTAGAGACAGAGGAACTGGTGGAAGGAGAAAGGGAGGGCGAGAGGGTGGTGGTGGGGAGTGAGAGGGTATGGTTGGGCAGTGGTGCGGCGGTGGCCGTTGTTGTTGTTGTTGTTGCTGCTGCTGCTGCTGCTGCTGTTGTTGTTGTTGTTGCTGCTGCTGCTGGTGCTGGTGCTGCTGCCGGTGTTGACAGGGCGGGCTGCTTTGTTTTGTAGCGCATTAGTTTATGTGTGAACTTGTATGATGATGTACCTCTTCGTCACGAATGGCCCAGGTGAGGTTTGGGTTGATAATGACCTCATCCTGGTTGGAGGTGAGGGGTGAGTTGAGGATGCTCTTGACGTAGGTGTCAACAATGAGTTGGCTAAGAGGCAAGGGCTGGTTGCAGACGGTGCAGCGCCACGATGGAACGCGCCAGTTGGCCTGGAGGTAGCTGAGTGCGTCAAAGCACTGCAGGTGCGAGCAGTACTGACCCCGTGCTGGTGTTTCAATCCGTGACAGTGTCGACTAGAATATGTACATTGGTTGTGTGACAGATGTTTAGTCGTGAGAGAGAGTTGGAAGAAAGGAACAAAGTGATAGAGAGAGAAAAGGGAGAAAGAAACGAAAGTATTGGAGAGAGGAAGAGAGAGTGTGTGTTGTTGTTGTGAAATACGCACTGGGCAGAGAAGAGGAAGATTGGACTCGATGACTGAGACAGCGTCAGAGTCAGTCGTATCCCCGCCAATCAGAAGCAATGCTAATGTCAAGGTCAGAGAGTCAGTGAATCAGTAGCAGTGAGTGATAAAGTCGGTCAGTGAGTCAGTAAAGGGGAAGAGATACCTTTTGCACGGGATTCATCCATAGAGAGAGTAGTGAGTCTCGGTAGCAGATCAAGGGGTTCATCCAAACGGGTTGTGCCAACAACAAAGTTGGGGGAAAACTTATCGATGTTCTCATGAAGGATAATAGAGAGCGCCACTAAACCACCCTGCTGATACCCATTGACGTTGGCCGTGATGTCCATGGGCGGGCAGCCCACCTTCAGGGGCGACAGATGTACAGGAAAGTGCGGCTGAAACAAACAAACAGAGAGAGAAAAAATAGAGGAACAATGGGATACAGAGAGAGAGAGAGAAAGGAGGGAGAAAGACACAAAGTGGTAGAGAGAGAGAAAGAGAGAGAGAGAGAGAGAGAGAGAGAGAGAGAGAGAGAGAAAGTGGTAGGAGAAAAAGACACAAAGTGATCGAAAGACGAAATGAGATGGAGGAAAAGGAGTTCAATTCCACATTTACGTAGTTTGTGACTGTTGTTGAGTCCATTTTGTAAGTCCATTTCTTAGGGTAGCGATCCACCCACTGTTTGGTGCCTGGAGGAAGAATGAGACAGCGCAAAATGATACGCTCTCGTTTGCTGAACAGAGATAGAGAGAGAAGAAAGAAGCAAAGAAAACAAGTGATGGAGTAAGAGAGATTTGCGTGAGTGGCATGTGAGTATTTTTCAGGCGGGAGAGAGAAAGAAAGGGGTTTGAGCTTACGACGGTAGAAAAGGGTTGCGAAAGTGCAAAGGGATAGACGCACCGCTACCACCTGAACACAAAAGAAAGAAGTAAAACACACACTCAGCTCGTGCGTTATCCCGCTCCGTTTTCCTCCTTCATACCTCGGATGGGCGTAAAAGCGGTGAGAGGCGCAAAGCCGGGGTGAAAAAAGAGATCAGGAAGATGGTCGGAGGAAGGAGACAGAGTGGAGCCCATGAAGGGGGCAGCGGGCAACAGGAATGCAGCACTGCTGGTGGTGGGCAGAGGCGCTGCATAGCCTGTGCCCGTCGGACGGCTGTATGGTGTGTTGCGCGGTGCCGTGTGCGTCGCAGCTTTGCGAATGTGTTGCGGTGGTGGTAGTGGTGGTGGTGCTGTGGCGGAGGGAAGCCACACTTGCGCATCGGGCAGTGGATCCCCAGTTTCGAGTTTGTCAAGCGCCGCCAAAAAGTTAGCTCCTAGAATTGAATCAAACGCCTGAAAGAGACGAAGAAGGGGGGAGAAAAGTGAAACATATGTGAGACAAGTGACGTGGGAGACAGGATCGAGGGCAGGCGGGCGTCGCCGCGTGGAGGATAGGGCGAAAGGGAGTCCCGCGAGAAAGGCAGTTGTCTAAACGACTCTCCACGACCAATAAATCCACATACACAGAGAGTCGAGTAGTGGCGCTCGAGGCCCTGGGCAAAGACTTCCTTCTTCTCGCCTGAAGACAGACCCAGACGGCATAATCTAAGCGGATGCGGCGAAAACCATTGAGACTTGAGACAGTACTTTTTTTTTTTTTTCATCCTTTGACAATCTGTCTTGCTTACTTCGCGAAAGCTACCAAGTGGACCTTCTTCCGCGCCGAAATTCGATTTTGGACAGAGTCGAGTTCCATGGCTTGCAGCAGTGACGAAAAAGAAGTTGTGGATTTGTCATTTGTGGTAGGACTGTGAATTGGTTTTTCTCGACTGATCAAATGAAAAAGGGAAAATCTTTTAAGTTTCAAAAAAATTTTAATCCTCGCTTTCATCGACTTCTCCAGTGTTACCGAGTCAGTGACTTGTTGAGCTCCGTGCTGCCCCCTTGAGCGAATCACTCCTTGGCTCTTTTCCATCTCATTCAAACTTGAAACTTGATAATCATTCTTCTTAATGCAAACACCACAGGTAAAAGGTGCTCTATTCGCTCTCTATCGCTGTTCACCAAGCGGGGTTTTGTGTGGTGTTTTGCGTGCAAGCGGTTGCGGGCAGAAGTTGACTAGTGGGTTTTTTCTGGCGAGAGAGAAAAGAGAAAAACAAAAAAAAAATGTTTTGTTTGCCTGACGACCAAACTCACACCATCTCGCAAATAGACACGACGCTGCCGTCCCATGGTGTCGCCAGCGACCAAACCACCGCGCCTGGCGGCCTGCCATTCCTTCGTGGAGTCTGTAGGGGCGGCAGTGCGTCGCGATCCGTCCGTCCTCGATGGCGTGTCGCTCTTCCTTGACGACGACACTCGCGTCGCCATCACCGAGGAGGATGCGCGGAAGGCGGCGCTGTTTGTGCGACGACGCACGCTTGAACGTGCTCCCACGCCGAAAGGAGTCGACGGGCGCGGTGCCAATGGGCTTAGAGCGACAGGCGCGCAATTTGAATTGAGAAACTTTGGTGACCATGGCAACGAGAGCGACGACGAGTTGGTTGGCAGTGGCGACGACGATCGCAATGATGACCACAGCGATGACGATGATAGTGATGATGATGATGATGATGATGTCTTCTTTGGAGCCGTGTCGGCGCGCGAGGTCAAAACTATGGCCCTTCGCTTAGCAGAACTTGGGGACGATGAGAATACTCCGCCGAAGAAGACATCAACACGCCCGCTCAAGCTCACGCAAGACGAACAGCAGCTCATGGCGTCGCCCGTACGAGGTCGACATGTTGTCATCAGCAGCCAGAGCCCCGCACGAAGCAATCCAGTCACACCCACACGTCGACGTCCTCTGCCAGTGCCTCCGTCACCAAAATCGCCAAAAGTTGTCACTCCTCACCGCCGTGCGCTCCCCATGCCACCCCCAAGTATCATTGTGGCGCCCTCATCTGTCCCAACGACGACTACAACAACCACATCAGCAGTAACAGCAGCAGTGGTGGAGCCAGTACATTCCATCCATCGCTCTGCTACAGCCGACACACCGCTGAGCCCTCGCTCACCCAGCGTTCCTTTCAACCGCCGTCTTCTTCTCAGCGACGCCACTTCACCAACCAAAGGACACTATCATCGCCAACAACAACAGCAACAACAACAACAGCAACAACAGCAACAACAGCAACAACAACAGCAACAACAACAACAACGACAACAACAACAACAACAACGACAACAACAACGACAACAACAACAGCAGCAGCAGCAGCAGCAGCAGCAACAGCAGCAACAGCAACAGCAGAAGCAGCAGCAGCAGCAGTCCGCAATGGAAGCTAAACGACAGCAACTGGCGCTTATTCGCGAAGAGCGTCGCCGCCTCCAACTGCGTCTTCTCAGCACCGCACAAACTCCCACTTCAACCACGACGAATACCCCAATAACTACCACCAACTCTACTTCTACTACTACTACTACTACTACAACTGCTTTTTTCTCCGCCCCTTCCACTCCAACCCGATCTCTCCCTCCCCCAACTCCCCCCCGCACCTCCCACTCGCGGCTCCCAACAACACAGGTTCAAAAAAACACACACACACACGCAATTTTCCCAGTCTCTTTCCTCCTCACTCTCACACCACTCACTCTCTCTTTCTCTCTCTCTCTTACTCTTGCTAGACATCACCCAGTCGTCGTCCTCTTCGGCGCATCAACACCCCAATCTCAGCCTATCGTTCCACTTCTTCAACCGTTGCCACTCATTCTATGTCATCGACCAAAACACCCGCATCACTCGAAACCACACTTACTCCTCAAGAGTTCTTTGCAAAACAGCCATCCGACATGGAGATATCCAGAATCACCGCCACAAATACCCTCAAAAATTGCGTCATTGTAAGAAACAGAAAAAGAGAGAGAAAAGCATCCTACATCATAATTACAAAAAAAACTTAATACGATTGTCTTTGTTGTGTAGAAGGAACCGACTGGAAGTACACTGAAGCAAACGGGCGTCGTTGCACTTGGAGAAACGTACACAATATCCAAAATGAGGGAGATGCGTCGGGTGACATGGGCTGTGCATCTGGAAACAGAGCCAGAGCACTCGTCGGGTGGAGAACAGCGGCGCAAGAGTATTCTCCGCCAATAGTGTGTGTGAGTGTGACTAGGATTGAAAAATGGTAGTGTATAGGATTCTTCAAAATAAGTGCGTGGTTTTATTTTTATTTAAACTGTATTATTGGGGTGGGCGTTGTTGGGGAAAGGGGTAGGAGTAGGAGTGAGGGTAGGGATAGTAGTGGGCGGACGAGGGAGTGGGAGGTGAGGAGAGGTGGGGGTTGAAGGGTTGTGGGGGATACATGTAGAAGGATGTGGGGGGCACCGTGGAGGAGGGGACAGGGACGGGGGCTGGAAGGTAGCCGTTGGCGGAAGGCTGCATGTAGTACAGGGTGGGCGTAGGGGGATATGGAGCTGCCAGGGTATGAGCGGTGGATGCGGTGGAGGCGGTGGTGTTGGCGGGGGTGTGGTGACTCGTCGAGGGGGGTGCGATAGTAGATTGGTGTTGGGGTGGAGGAGACAGGTGCGGTACATGGAGTGGTGCTTGTGCTGGTTGTGGCTGTGCTTTCGCTTGTGCTTGCGCATGGTAGTGTGCCTGCATCTGCTGCATCTGCATCTGATGCTGCATTTGGTGTGTACGGTACGCCTGCATTTGAGCAGCGTGGCAATGTTGCATCTGTTGATGCTGTTGATCCACATCGCATTGTCGCTGTTGCTGATATACTTGATGTTGCTGTTGTTGTACTTGGTGTGGTTGTTGTTGTTGTTGCTGTTGCTGTTGTTGTTGTTGTTGTTGTTGTTGTTGTTGCTGTTGATGTTGTTGTTGTTGTAGTAGTTGTAGTTGTTGTTGTTGTTGCTGTTGTTGTTCTTGCTCTTGATGTTGTTTCTGTTCATACCGATTCTGATGAATACGCTCGCGCACACGACTGTACGTGTAACGGCGCCTATCTTCATCACGGTGAGTGGATGAGGGCGCATCGTCGTCGGCGAGCTGCTCTTCATTGAGATCCCGCCGGAGTCGTTTAGCAGCTGGTCCGACACGGCTATCATCAGCAACAACGGCGGAAAGTGCATCGTCGTCGTCACATTCGACGTCCACATCCACATCCACTTCCGCATCATAGTCATAATCATCATCATCATCATCATCACCATCGTCATCATCACCTTCGTCGTCTTTCTCTTCGGTGGCCAGTGTACGAGTTGAACTATTGGCACTGCGTTTGAGAGAGCCCTTGGGCGACTCAGACCCGCTCGCACTGAGACCCGACCCGCTAATCTGACGCGTACGCTGCTCGGCCAATCGTCGCTCCTGGCTCTTGTTGAATGACGGGGTGTACATGTAGAGGGCGGTCAGTCCAGTGTTCGCCAATGCATCACCCGCTGTCGCCACCACAGCCCCCTCCTTTTTCTTCTTTGTCGTCGTCGCCGCCGCCGCCTTCTTCTTCTTCTTCGTCGCCCTCTCACCCTCGTCAGCCGTTCCACTTATTGCTGCTCCACTTGCTGTCTCCGCACTTCCGAGTGTTGCCGTATAGTATACAGCCGGCTAGAAAGAAAAAAACGTCAATGAGACCCCGCAAAAATACCCCCCAAAAAATAATGAAAATATTTCGAAACTCTTACTGGCAAATGACTTGCTGTGGAAACAGATGCAGTGTTCCGGACAGAATAATGAGGTGCTAGTGTGGAGGACAACGATGTTTCTGCAGCTGCTGCTGGTGTTGGTGATGTTGCTGCAGCTGCTTGCTCCCCACCAACAACAGCGGTAGCAGCAGTAGTAGTCGCACTGGCGGGCAGTGACTTCACTTCGTATTCTTCATCGGCGAGCGCCTCGTCAAACTCGTCAAACTCATCTGGGCTTTCGTCTTTCCTTTGTCCTTTCATCTTCTTGCGTCGTCGTAGTCGCACTTGGTCGCCATGCAACGTGTACGCTGGCGCTCGCGTTCCCTTCGTGAATGGCTATACACAACAAATCATCAGAGTTTGCCCTCTCCCTTTCCCTCACGCGTTGTTTCTTTTCTTTTTTCTCTTTATCACTTTGATTCTTTCTCCCTCCCTCGATTAATTTAGGCAATTACCAATCGCAGACTCCCAATCAAGGCGAGAATGTCACGCGTTTGTTCCTCGTTGATGTCGCATACAAAAGGTGGTTGACGAGACAATATCAATCGTCGGTCCTGTGAGAAGTAGGGTACGAATAAATAAATTAATTAGTTGAAGAAGAAAAAAATTAATAATAATAATAATGCAATAATAATAATAATAATAATTATTATTATTATTAATTATTTTATTATTATAATTATTTTATAATCGCGTGGTGACTGTATCATTAATAAATGGGTTGTATTCTTCTTCTTCTCTAATAATTATTATAGAATAAAATATTAAGAGAAGTCGTCTTGAACTCATGATTAATTTTCAAAAGTGCAATAACCCCATTCTAGTATTTAAATTAAACCCGTACGAGCAAAGTGCGATAAAACAAAAAAAAATGAAAATAATACTGAGTAAAACGCCGCTTGTTGATGTACCTTTGCTCGGCGGTTTTGAAACCATATTCTGATGACACGGTCGTCAAGATTGAGCTTCTCGCCGATCTAAAAGAGGGATTTATTGTAAATGTGAGACTATAATTGGATTCGGCGTTTGCGCTGGTTCTCGCTTACCACGCGATGAAGTGGGCGTTCGGGCATGGGTAGGTTGTTGTAGATGTACTAGTTGCAGGGGAGGGGTGAGGAAAAGAGCGGGTCGAATTAGACGTGAGTTGAGAAGCGAGAAAAAGAAAAGTTCGGTCGTCGCACTCACCTCAAGCACAAGATACTGAAGCGAATTGATGACAGTGCGGGGTTTTCGGGTGCTTTCGCGCATCCCGAAGACGTTGACTAGGGAGACGCACCGCGGGTGTGTGAGCGATATCAGGTGGAATGCTCACAAAAAGGAAATCGCGAGCAGAAAACGACGCCTAATCGAACCCACACAACCCGATTGGGCAAACTGGGCTCGATTGAGACGCGGGCGGAGGGCGACTGTGTTTGAAGAACGTCGCCAAATGCGAAAAAAAAAAAGTCCCACAAATCACGATTGAGGCAGTTTGAAATAAAAAAACAAATTAGCGAAAAAGCACAACACCCGTCTCAATGCGGAAGTTTGCAAGGCAAGGCCCCTCGCGATACAGGGAGATGCGAGAAAGGACTTAAACGAGCCCAGGCGCGCGCATATGTAGAGCACGCCGAGGTGTGACAAAAAAAAAAAAAAAACGCGAAGGAAGATTTGAGGCATTGAGTTGGCGTGTCTTGGATGGGCACAGTCCTAACAAACATACCTCGCCTGGTGGACCGAGTTGAGGGGGGAGTTGTGGATCGCGTCGATGTGCGGCGGGCGGTGCGGTCAGACCAGGGTTGAGAATGCTCATCGGCAAAATCGCCATCGCTGGCGCCAGCAGCCGCTCGACGGCGACGCAGGTCGTGTCGCTGGTGAGGAGACGCGAAAGGGCGGGAGGACGTCGCCGAATCGTGTTGGTCACTTATGCGATTAAACGACCGACTGCTGTAAAACTCAGCGTTGGACCCAGCAAGGCCCGCTGCGTCGTCGTCATACTCGTCGTCGGTGCTCTCACCGCTGTTGTCGCCGTCGGCAGCCGCGCCACCAGTAGGTGAAATTGAGGCAGACAAGGTACGCTTTTTTTCTCTTATCAAAATTGCCTCGTCTTGAGCGACAACAGGCAAGGGGTCGCTCGACTCGGCTGGGAGTTCCCTGGGCAAACTCTCAAATTCGCTGGAGACGCTCGCGTTCTTCGCAGGCGACGACGCTGGCAAATTATCAGCTTGTAGCCCACTCATGAAGGTGAATCACGCCGCACAAGCTAACGGTCGATGCACCAGGGTCACTGTGTGTCTTGTATACACGTAGGGGTAGAGAAAAAAGATTAATTCAACAGCTGTCGATCGTGAATCGTCAATCGATTCAATCGCGATCAATTGGCAGAAAACTTCTGCCGTGAAGAAAAAAAAACGGTTTGCTCGATTGACAAATAATTATATCAGCAACGTCATCCAGCGGCAACCACGAAGGGCAGAAGCTATATATCTCTAAAAGGCAGGAAAGGAAGCCTCGTTGCGTCGCGACAGGAGCGGTGCAGACGGTGAAGCGAAAGGACGACCGTAATTAAAATTAAATGGAGCGTGACTCATAGTCACACTACAAGACATTGAGCAGGCCAAGACACCGGCCAGGGGCGCCTGGTACGCTCAGCGGACAAAGCAGACGCCTCTACGGTAGCATGCTGCCATGGGAGCGCAGCAGTGAGGACGGAGGAGGGCGGGACAGTGGCAGGCGAGAGATGGGATGAGGTCGAGTCGGAGTCGTCGCAATCCAGTCATCTCAGTCACGAGACGATCGCAATGGTACGCCACACCTCCACGAAGGACGCCTTGGGCCCTAGAGCACTATGAAGGGGTGTGTGTCGCCACTCGCCACTCGCCACTCGGCAGCCACCGTCAAATCAGAGTTGGTGTCAGCCCAAATTGGATCGGTGACTCTTTGTCTACTGATAAGAAATTTTTCTTTCAACAAATTTTCTCATACTGTACCAGTCGTTACTATTATTCCCAAATTTGCCTTTGAAATTTTTTTAATTTTATTATATTATTTTATTACAGGTCATTGTTGCGAATAAAGCGGTTGCCTACATTTAAAATTGCGAGAACATTCGTTAGTTCCGCCGATACATCGATGTGTCTTTTTACTTCCGATTTGTATAATTTTTTTCGTTGTACCTTCCGAATGACGTCCGTAGTAGACGTATTTGGAAACGCCAAACGTGGCACGGCCAGCCGGGTTCGTGTCCGAGGCAAATTCGGCGGGAAGGGCAGAGTACGGGTCGGTCGAGGCGGAAGAGTCGGTGGGCGGGGTGTCTGGCGAGAGGGCGGACGTCGAGCCGCCACTGTTGCTTTTCCCGCCGTCGCCCGGGTCGTTTGTGGATATGTCGTCAACTGTGAGGCGTGCTACGCGCATGTACTGCCCAATGCGCTTGGCTTCAGCGCGCTCTGCGTCCTTGACGGAACGCGAGTCGAGGAAGCGCAGTTGAGGCAACTTGTGCAGCACAAAATACCGGTAGCGCTGGTAGTCGTCCTCGTCTTTCTCCACCAACTCGTTGGGGCATGCGTCGTTGCCTAGCAGTGACAAGTAGCTCAGTTTCGGGCAGCGCGCCGCAAGAATATCCAGCAAAGGCTCAATCTCGCGAATGCGGTTTTTGTTGAGCGACAACAACTCGAGCTTGTCCATCTTCTCAGGCAAACACATGCTCTCCGCTGCACCCAGCAGATTGTTGTCCACCACCAATTCACGCAGTTCGGTAAATCCTTCGAGTCCCGCAAGGGTCTCCAGGTCATTGTAACTCAAATTCACAGTCTCTATTATAGAAATAATAATGAAAGAAAGAAGAATGAGGGACTGTCAGACAGACAGAGAGATGAAACAAAACGAAGCCTTGATGGAAAGGGGTGCTGTGCGTGTGTGTGAGGGGAGGCGTGTGTGTGTATGCATGTGTGAGCGTTGCGTGAAGAGGAAAGGGAACACGAGAGACGAATGGAGTGTTTAAAATGGACGAGAAACCAAAAGTGACCCGATACGCACTGTTTTGACGTACCAATAGAGGTGCCGTAGGTCGCAGAGAATCCTTCGGGTAGTTTCGTTACGTCGTGGCCCGAGAACGAGAGCTACAGCGCAGAAGAAAGAACGTTGAAAAAAAGAAGACAAAAAAGGGAGTCGGCTGACCTTGTTTCCCTCGACGACAGGGGCATAGTCGTCGACTGGGTCGTCTTCGGCGGGCGCCGATGGCTCGTCGTGCGGCGGGGTAGTCTCTCTCGGTGACTCTTCCACAGTTGTTTGAGTGGGTGTTTCTGCGTCGCTCCCCGCCTCACGCGCGTCCACTATTGCTTCCCCGTCGTCCGACATGGCCAAGAGAGCAGCCGAGCACAAAGCTGATAACAGGAATTAATTCAATAATCAATTGATAATCTGATATCAGATATTTCAATTGATATCAGATATTTGTGAACAATTTTGATTAATATTCGTTTTCGCTTCTCGTCTATCAGATATGAAGCAACAAAATTTACAAAAAAAAGTGTCAAAAGAGCGTACGTCTGTCCAATCTTATAATACCTGAAAAAACAAACAAATCTACACACACACACACACATCTGATATCAAATACTTTCTTACTCACACACTCACACACACACACTACTAATCAACCTTTTCTTTTCTTTTTCTTTTTTTTGCTGCATACAGCGCTTAAATATGTATTGTTATCGTATACTGTGTGTATACTATAAAATATAACAATGACAGATTCAAAATTCACAGAAGCAATAAATGCGGAAGATGATGAATGGGAAGATATTGATGGCGAATATTATTACAACGAAGTTTATTAAGACGTAGAATATTATAACGAAGCAATCGTAAGTCGTACCCTTTCACCATTGATGCTACTTTTAAAGGATTGATTAATTAATCACATCAATAAGAAAAAATTAAAACATGTTAACTGTAAATGTACTTGTAAAGGCTTCAATGAACAAGAGGTAGAACAGCGCCCAGGCTCCAGGCGGCCTCGAACACTTCGCCACGATAGTCAATCTTCTTGCCAAGGTGGATTTGGGTGGAGTCCGCAAGACCAAAGCCACGCACAAGGAGGGTATAGATGTACGTGAGGTCGGAGCAGAGCATGGGAGGGCCGTCCTTGGTGGCGTGCGGAAAGGTCTTGTGGAGCTGAGGAGAGGCAAGAGAGCATGCGTCGAGCGCTGCCGTCTTGAACATGAGGGGCGTGACGGTGCCGTGGGTGGCACTCACTGGGATCAGATTGGCATCGCGCGCACGATCAAAGTAGTACGAGATGGCATAGAAGACGTCATTCGAGGCGGGCGCGGGAGACAGGATGCCAATGGCACATCGCACAGCGACACTACTGCTTGAGCCAGTGCACGTCTTCCCGGCAAACAGCGCCTCTTCCACCGCTCCCTGACACTTGGCAAAGGACGCATCTGCTGCCCCGGTCAGTGCAAACTTCTTCTCTTTAAACGCATAGGTGATCTGTGAGCCAGGAGCAACACACACCGACTCGCTGCCACTGCTGCTGCTGCTGCTGCTGAAGGTGGCTGCACGCGCCGCCATCAGCCCATAGCCCAAGTGTGAGTGCGTGAACACCCTGCGCTGCGCTCCCGCATAGTCTAGCGACTCCAGCTGTGACGCTGGCAACGTCGCCACTGCACTCCCCACCGCTTCCACAGAGATTTGGGTGGACGAGCCGCCCAGGTCAAGCACAGCAATTGTCTCGCGCTCCTTGTTCAGCAGATAGTTGATGGTCACCCACGAGTAGAGACCCTCGTCAGAGCCGTCCATGATCCCAACGCCATCCGACTTGAGCTGGAAGGGGTACTCCTTGTGTAGCAAGTCGCTGACAGCATTCAAAATCGCCTCGGCTTGGTCACCGGGCAGCAGACGCAGTCCGGCCGTCGCACGCACCACGATGGGCGTCGTCTGAAACGCAAATGCAATCGTTGATTCTTTTTTTTTTTTTGAAATTATCTCTTTAACCTTTCGCTGTGATCTTGGAATGAATTTCACGGCACTGTCAAGCAACGGGCGCAACGTGGAGGCCGCCTAAGATGCAATTCCGATCAACTGTCCTCTCTCTCTCTCTCTGCCACACTCACGCATACACATACTACTTTGATTCTTTCCTCTCTCTCTATCACTTTGTTTCTCTTTCTCTCTATCACTTTGTTTCTCTTTCTCTCTATCACTTTGTTTCTCTTTCTCTCTATCACTTTGTTTCTCTTTCTCTCTATCACTTTGTTTCTCTTTCTCTCTATCACTTTGTTTCTCTTTCTCTCTATCACTTTGTTTCTCTTTCTCTCTATCACT
>CALSCP010000335.1:50771-134390 GCA_943704425.1 Ministeria vibrans ATCC 50519 | reverse complement strand
GAAGAAAAAAGAAAGGAGAAAAAAATTCAGCCTGAATGTAAAACAATTGATATAGTGCGTACGATGACAGCGCCAGCAATGGAGATGGTGTCCTCGTTGGCGCCAGAGAGCGCAAGGGAGGTACAATAACCTTCACCATCGACGGCAAGTTGAAGGGCCCAGACGAGAGAGGGAGAGGCGGGATTGGCAAGGTTGTATTTGAGCAGCAGAGGGTCTGTGCCACTGGAACCTGCAGCGCCCGAATCAAAGGAGAACTGACCTAAGGTTTTCCCACATGTGTAGGCAAACTGCCCGTCGCTGCTGAGAACGATGGACGAGACCGACGCGGAGACGAGCACCATTTTGCTGGGCTCGTCGTAGTTGGTCACCAGCGTGGGAGGGGACAACGAGGTGTCGTACACGACAAAGAGCGGCCCCGACAAGGTAGCGAAACTCTTTTCGCCGACAACGTAGAGTAGGTTGTTGCTTGAGTCCACAGCAAGGTCCCACACGTGTTCGTCAAATAAGTTGGTTTTGACACTTTGCATACGATAGGTCTCGGTAACATTGCCGACTCCATCGATGAGGTAGCCGACAAGGAAGAAGTCGTCGTTGGCTGACTGGGTGCTGCTATAAAGCTTTCCCGAGGCGATGTCGCCGACAACGTGCAGAACGCCATTGTCGCTGTCGAGAGCTATAGCCTTGACGGCGTACTCGGGATCACTGCCACCCTCCGGCTCAAACAGGAGCGTCTCAGTTGTGTTGTGCGTTACGTTGAAGGTGTGCAGCGCAAAGGCGCTGTCTTCAAGCACGTCCGTCGCCGCCACAAACACAGTGGAGTGGTAGTGGGCAATGCCAGCGTCGCGAGCAAACTGAGAGTCGATGCGTTGTGTGCCAACGAGTTGAGGCGCACTCTCCGTCGTCGTGTAGTTGATGTGCGCCAATGTCAACGATGCGCCAAGGACGTCAGCGCCCGCCACAAAGAGCATTTGAGAGTCTTGGTCGTACGCTGAGGAGAACGCCGACATGTCGTACACACTCGAGGAGGACACAGAGAGCTATCATCGTAGAGGCAGGAGAGAGCGAGAAATAAAAAACAAAAATAATAATAATTATTATGAATAATTTCAAAATTTATAATGATGATGATCGCTTACAAAAGCCGCATCGCCGCGCTGCTGACAATGGACGCCGTAGAAGCCGACGGGACAGTGGCAGACGGAGGCGGCGCTGTAGAGGCTGCAGATGCCGCCGTTGAGGCAGGGGTCGGGGGTGCAGCCGTACACCGCAACCTGCGCGCAGTGGAAGCGGAGTGGGTTTGGAAAGTGGTTCGCACACACACACACACACAAGCGAGAGAAAACGACGCCCCAGGGGCAGGAGGAGAGAAGGCGGAGGAGGAAGCATGTGCCTATGGGTATTGCAGAGGACAGGGAGCAGTCGAAGGGCTCTACAGCGCGTGCATGTGTGTCAAATGACGCTATGTTTTTTTTTTTTTTTGTATCTCCTCTCTCTTTTTGGGTGAACGACTAAACGAGACGCGTGACGGGCCTGTGGGTTGGAGAGAAACCGCACAGGGATGGTGATGCAATATATGAGGGAGGGAAAGAAGAGGAGGGGCGGCTGGGAGAGCGGGAGGGGGCAGGAGCGGCGAGTGAGTTCCGAAAGGAGCTTCGTCACAAACGAACGGAAGACAAACAGGTTATGCGAACGTACAAGGAGAGCGGAGAGCAGGCCAAGCAGGCGGTGCTCAACCCAGACACGCATGTGGGAGGCGGGCGAGGCGATGGCTGCGGCTGGACTCGAGAGCGTGAGAGCCAAGATGGAAAAAGGAGTTGAACTTGGAAAAAAGGAAAAAATAATAGAGAGAGCAATTGGATTTTTCTATAATATTGTTTTTTTTTTCGTTATTGACTTTTTGGTAGAAAGGGCTCTTATTTAGGGCTGTGACGCCTGTGAGTTGTGACTTCACTGACTTGTGACCGTCCGTCTTCTGTGAGAATTGAGAATATTATAAATTATTGACTATTGTGCATTCTGTCCCTTTACTCCCTTAATTTTTTTTAAACTTCACAGCCGATCCCTGATTCCTACAGCGTACTAAGCGTCACCGGTGGTCAGTGATCAGTCGACTGACTCGAGTGAGGGCTTGAGAAATACATATTCGGAACAATAGTTGAACAATAGTTTGATGTACTGCATTGTGCGCGTACCGTGGAGCCGACCGAGCGAGCCTGGTGGCGAGACGTCTGGCAGTGGCATTGATGCTGTGCCGGCGGAGGTGTTTGAAAGACCGCGCGTGCCGGCGGAGGAGGAACTGGCAACAGGGAGAGTCGATGAGAGCGATGCGGCCGCTTCTCTCGTCACTGCTGTGAAGCGGGCCGCTGCAGCCGTTGGATTTGACTGGGAAAGGGTTGCTGCGACACTTGGAGTGGACGGATTGACGGCAGCGGAGTGCCGCGCAACGTACTTTCTTCATTATTTCGACGAGGAGTGCGAGCGCGCACCAACACCGAGTTCACCGGCCACCGGAGACCGTCTCATTGTGTCTGTGTCGTCGACAGACTCTTCTTCGATGTCTCCAATAACTCATGACGACGACGACGACGACGACGACGACGACGACGACTCTGTGTCGTCCTCGCAATTGGTGGATGCCTTTCTGTCCCTCCCTTCGCCAAAAGAAGAGACTTCGAAAAATGACTCCTGATAATGATGATGATGATGTACATGTACAATACACAAAAGCCCGACGTGGTTTTACTGCATGAGTTGTGTGATAAGCGTGTTCCCATCGGTAAGAGCAGTCGTGGCGAGGGTCAATGTGACGCCGAGTCGCTTGGCCAGGGCGCGCATGGACGTTGCTTCGGCGTGTGTACAGCCACCGAGGATGCACACGAGAACGGGTAGAGGCCGCGGAGCGCCTGGAAGGGGTTTGGAGTAGATGGGAGGAGAAGGGAGGGAGCCAGTGAGACGCGATCGAAATGTAGCAGGGAGAGTCTTTGTGGCGCCGGTGAGTAGTGACTCCACAAGACGCGTGGACAGAAAGGAGCAGTCGTGACGGACGTCGGATGCCGACTCAGCGGAAGGATCTGACGACGACGACGACGAAGAAGAAGAAGAAGAAGAAGAAGATGGTTTTGACCAGAGGCCAAGAGACCTGCGAGCGAGGGAGTATGCGTCAGCTGGGGGCTCGGTGGTCTTGGCGTTTCGGGGCAGGAGTGCGCCGAGGCGGGTGAGACGCTCAAAGGCAGGCAGGAGCGCATAGCCATGGTGGATAAGCAGGGCGTCGCAGAGGGACTGGTGCTGGGCGGGTTTGAGGCCGGAGTGGGTGAGAGAGAAGAGGGCAAGCAGACGTAGTAGGATGGGCAACGGTGGAGGCGCCACGGGCGTCGTGTGTGGCGGCTGTTGGAACATGTCCAAAAGGTCCCCAAATACCTAAAATATTTTGCGTTGTGTAATGAAGAACGAGTGACCAGGAGTATGTTACCTCTTCTTCAAACTTTCCTTCGAGCATAAGACGCTCAAGATTGACCAGATCGAAAAAGCGCTGATTGTCGCGCTGTTTCTTCACAATGAGAGCGGCTGAGGTCAGTGCATTGAGGGACTCTTTGGCGCGTAGGAGACCATCGTGACCGCGCAGTGAAGCCACAAACTGCCGTAGAGAAAGAGTAGAGATGTAATGAGAATAGAGGATTATTGTGATGCGATGCGGTATGTGGCATACTGATTTAATTTGGGAGAGGTTGGAGAGAGGAGAGGAGTTGTCGGAAGGAGCAGAGGAGCGAAGGCCCAGAGACAGTGCGGAAGTGAGATCTAGGGCAATCTGAGCAAGGGTCTTGGAGGCAGACCACAGGAAGGGCTGGTCAGCAACAAGGGCGAGGGTGCGATCGGAACTGGCGTCGAGCGAGACAAACTGCGTGCCTGTGTCGTCCGCTTTAGGGATGCGCACTCCGCCCCCTTGTGTAGAGAGATGATTATATTATACAGATGAGTGGAGGGTATGAGTGTAACAAGACCAACAATCACGCTCACTTTGTACCTTTGACAGAAAATACATCCGCAATCATTCCCGAAAAGGTAAGTTGTGAGAGGAAGGGAGTGACCAGATCAATTGATCGGTCAAGAAAGATCACTCGCTCAAACAAACTATAAAAAAAACATTACAATTATTAGAAAAAATAATAATAATAATAATTATTAATGATAATAAATTTAATTCTTTCGATGATATCATATAAAATAGAGGGGTACTTTTGGGTTTCCGATGGCTCTGTGTGGCTTTGCTCTTCAGCAATAATGTCAATGATCTCTTTGGCATACTCTCCTATTCCACAGCTATATATACGACGTGTGAATGGTGCTTATCAGGTCTGTTCCGTCGATGTGGTGTACCATTGGAGTGAGTGCAGCGACGCCGTTTCGTTTCGGAGTTGGGCCAAAGAGTGCACAATTGTGTGTGAATAGGTCGACGCCCCCAAAACAAAGCGATCGTAGAAGACGTCGGGAATCTCGAGGGAGAAACAATCAAGGTCGACTGGTGCAAAGCCAAAGGGCAGCGTCCGTGTGCTTGCAATACGGCCGTACAGTCCTTCTTCTTCAAAGATGCTCTACGCAAACAAAAGGGCATCACTGCGGTGTCCTTGCGAAGAGCTGCGGGCGTACTTCAGACAGAACATCTCTTTGGGGCGAAAAGAGCAAGTGAATGGTGTCGTTGGTGAACAGTTTCATGAAGTGCACAGCGAGCTTGCATGAGCTGGGAAGCGACGACACAAGCAGCACCACAACACGACCCGCTGCGGTCGCAGTGGGCTTTGCCGCAAGGCTTTTATCAAGCCACTGCATACTTGTGACGCCACAGGTGCTCAGGAGATGGCGGGCGCCTTGGAACAAGATCCAAACGGAGCGGGAGGTCAGAGGTGACGCATCGGATGAGGCGAGGGATGTTACCGAGTAAATTATTGACAGGCGACGTGAGAACAGGGTCAATCACAAGCGTGCAGGGCGCCAGAGGACGTATCAGTGCATGCGCATGGGCGCGTGCTTGAGCGCGAAGCCTATCTTGGTCTGAGACGCTCATTCAAATAATATTAATGAATCATGACTATTTACATTACTATTCAATACAGATCTTCTCAAGTCTTGTACCCAAACTGCTTGAGAAGCGCTTTAGTGGGTGGGCGACGAGCACCAGGGTTGGACGATTGGGCGGTGGACGCTGAACGGGCAGGCACTGCTATGAGTCGTGTGGTAGGTGCGTGTAAACTTTCAGCGGCCCGCAAGGCACTTTCGCGTGCACGCTGCGAACGGGCTTCACTTGCAAGGGCGCGTCGCAGCCACTCATCCCGAAAGAAGGTTGGTGCCACTGTCTTTTCCCTCCCCTCCTCCTCCTTCTCCTCCTCGTCGTTTTCTTCTTCATTCACCGATAGCCCACATTCAAGCAATTCTTTCTACGATACAAAACCGCGTTAAAGAGATAAATGTGCGTCACGGAGAGTAAGCGACAAAAACAACACAATAATAACAAAACAATAATGATAATAATAATAATGTTAAAGATTGTACGGTACTGACCTTGACAGTCTCATAAAGTTGCGGATGGGCCTCGTGAATCAGCGACGGCCATAACTTGGCGGTGTAGTCGCGCATCTCACGCCCATTGTACTGCTCCATAATAAGCAGTTGCAAAGGCGAGCAGGATTTGAGGAAGCGAGCGACCAAGCGCGGCGGCACGTCGCCAATACTGAAGACATGTTCGGCACATTGCATTAGCTTGTCCACGCACAGCTGCTCGAGTGATGACACCTCTTTGAAGTGACGATTGGCGTGTATTCGAGCAGACTGAGCACTCCGGCGTAGGCCTCGGGGACCCAGCAGACGCGTACGACGCGCCGCCTTTGTAAGTTCGTCCAAGTCATCTTCGGACGCGCCCAGCCGCTCCATCAGCGACGTGTACTGGTCTACACGCGCCCGAAACGATACGAGCAACGCTTTTGTCGCCGCCACACACTCTTTCAAGGCGTTCTGACCCGCCTGACCTTGATCGGCGACCGGTTTTTTGCGTCCCAAAATTTTGCTCAACTTGGTCACACATCTGCCCAAACTGCTCGCGCGCAGCTCCACAAAAGTCAATTTCAGATTGCCAAGCGCACGCACCACCTTCAGTACTGCCTGTAGAACCTGGATACGGACACAATGGCATTCCATGAGAATGTTCGACCCTCAATTGTTTGGTGATTGTATTGTACGGAGTTTGTACCTCGACAGGAATTTCGATTTCTCGTGGGCGCTCTACGCGAAGCGTGCATTGCAACAGCTCTGATTTCAAGCGCTCGATAAGCGCAGGACGAGAGGACATGAGAAAACAAAAATAATAAGAAGAGAAGAATACAACCGATTTATTAATGATACAGTGACAAAAATTAACAATAAAAAGAGATCAAGAGATCAAAAAAGAAAAGTTGAAGAAGAAGTTCACAAACGAAAAGCGACCTCACAAATAGCTCAGAACCACTTTCTATGCTACAGGAGCATCGAAAGGTCAAAGGAAGCAAAGAAAGGTTGCCTGGTGGTCGGACAAGTGACGTGATAGGCACTAGATACTCCATATCATATCCTGAGAGGGACATAAATTTATATTCATTGATTATTTTCATCCCACTTTTTTTTTCCTCACTTTGATCTAACAGCTCTTTTTCAAAGAAAACAAAGGTTCTACTGACTTCTACATCAGCACTATCAACACTATGAGGCTCACATGGAAGGTATGAAGGCGAGGAGGTGTTGAGAACAAAACTTCCTTTTTCCGCATTTCTGTCGGCCCGCTGGGATTGTGCATACATCCTATACTCTTGATCATCGTAGCACCTGTTGCTACTCTTCCCAGTTGCCACTGACCGTAATCTATTTCTGCTTCTCCATTTTCCTCTTATTCAATATTTTAAAAGTCGTCCATTTACATAAAATCCTTCTCATCGAACTTTCATCTCCCTTTCATCTCCCCTCTCCTCTTTTTACCCTGTCCCTTGCCTCGCCAGCGTTTCCATAAACATAATTGGTAAACCCTTTGTAACCATGACCAATTTCGTGCTCTCCACGGTCGATTGAATGACTCTGACCGATTTTCGAGAGAGCTTGCAATTTTTTTTATTTTCGCGCATTATTCCCTTGCTTGGTGTTATTCTTCTCGTCGACCACAATGAATATTAAGCTGCGGCACACAATCGCCGCGGCGTGTCGATTCAACTGTTTACATCATTATTCGTTACATGATAACATTCTCGACGCTGAACGACACGCTCTTCTGCCATTGCCTTCTATGAATGAACCTTCTATTTGCCCTCCTCATTACATTATCACAAAGACACTATGATTAATAAATTTTTAAACTATTCATTTTTTATTCCTGTGAAAGCCCATTTCATATTTGTGGGTCAGATTGGGTCTATGGGTGTTCCATCGTGTTAGTCTATGGCAGACGCATTGTATTACTCTTCTTTTCTTTTTGTAATTTCTTTAACTTTTTCATCATTTCTCTGCGTAGCTTATTACCTTCCTCACGCTCCTGCTATCCGATGTGGTGATCCCACAGGCTCGAGCGCAGACGGCCGATCCCTCGTTTGCCATGGGCAACTTCGTGGCAACCCAATTGGGGTTCAATAGTGAGTTGACGATGACCGACGGTCTCATCACCAACTTGCTCAATCACATCGCAGCGACCACTCCCATCCCGCCTCAGTACAAGCCGGGCGGAGACTGTAGCTCATGGGGCGATGTGGCTACCCAGGGCACTCCTGTTCTCTCGCTGGGTCTCAGTTCGCGAAGCATCCAAATCACGCGGAATGGCCTACTCATCCGCGGAATGCTGACCGTGCAGATCTCCAACCTGTACGCGTATGCTCGAATCTGCCACACAGTTGTCTTCTGTATTTGTTCGACCTTGTGCAACGACTATGTGACAGCCAGCGCAGTCGAGTCGCTCAGCATCGCCATTACAGCCAATGGGGTCGCGCCTGTCAACATTACGGGCCAGGTCGAAATCTCCTCTGGAACCATCGACATCTCAGGGTGTGCCTCTCAGGGTTTCCTTATCACAATGATCGAGTAAGCATTTTGTGTCTCTTGTTTGCTCCTGACCCTAACCCTCACCCTAACTCTAAACCCTAACCCTAACCCTAACTATTCCTACGCCGTATTCTAACCCTTTCCCTCATCCTAATTCAAACCGTACATCGACACACTCACAATACTTGTATTATTTTAGGAAAATGTTTGGTATCACCAAAGGGTCCGTGCAACAAGCGTTGCAAAGCGCTCTCCAGCACTCGCTAGACGGCCTTTCTCACGCTTACTCTGTGCCGACCACGTACAATTTGTTTAACGGAGTGACTCTCACTTACCAACTTGCTCAGTACGCGTTTGTTGCCAACAACCGCATCGACTTGAACGTGAGCGGAATTGTCGCGGGTGAACACAGTCAGTACGTTGACCCGAGCGCCTGTGACGCAAGCCTGCTGCCTCCGACACAGTGGCAGCAACAAGTGGGTTCCACCTACCTACTTGCAGGACTGCGCGTCTCCTCGACTCTACTCAATGCTGCAATTGCCGAGGCGAATGAAAACGGCGATTTTGTCATTCGCACGTCCGTCGACGTGCTTGACACAGTCCTCGACACAGTCACCACCGTGAGTGCGCCCGTTCTCACCATTGTAGGCGAAAATCTTATCAACATGACCATTGCATCGGGTATCATTCGAGCAACCTGCGAGTGCACCACCTGCGTCAATGCCACTGCCCAAGTGATTCTCGAGTTGCACTTTGTCAATTTGGTCGGCGTCGGCTTTGTCGCCTACACCAATGACGTTCAGCCAGGCGTCTACGTCAACATCACCCACTTTGACTTGTCGTCGCTCAATGTGACCCTCATTGCTCCCTCCGTTCCCCTGCCCGTCGACACGATCAACCAAATCACCAACCAAATTATCAACAAGGGTCGGCCCAATCTCAACCAGGCGCTTCTTTACAACGCTCTCAGAGTGCCCGCAAGTGTCGCCCCCTACCTACCAAACCCCGAGGTGGTCACTTTGGTTCAGCCAAACTCGTGCGAACTGTATCACGGCTACATCCAAATATCTTCACACTGCAGCTCGCAGGCCGACCCTCGCTGGCCCCCCTGCTCCTTTTCTTCTTCGAATGACCAGCCTCCAACTGCCGTTGCGCGTGCCATTCGGCGTACACCCGCTCATGGTCATACAAATGCCGCCTTTGACCTTGATGCATTGGATATGGCTGTCGACGAATGGGTTGCATTTTCTGTTGACACGCGCCGTGATCGCGAACTCAGTGAAACGTCTCATGAATGGTCGTCATCGGTTCCTTCGACGCCCGAGCGCCCCATCACTGCCTCTACCACCACCACCACCACCACCACCACCGCCACCACCACAGACAGCTCACTTCTGAACCAACTTCCCGTCTACAATCGACGTCGCGCCGGCGACAACACTCTCAATACATCGTCAACAGTGGAGTTTCTCTTCTTTCAAACCTCCAATCCCCCTGCGTGTTCCCTCTCTTCCTCAGGATCTCTTGCTACGGCACTCTATTTGCCCACAACTACCGGCACGTGTGTTTCCCTTCCTACCGCTACTAGTTCACCCTTGTACTATGCTATTGCCAGCGACACAGACGGCAACTTGGACGTGCGCCTTTCAAACGTTCGCTTGCTGTGTCGCTTCGCAAATTGCACCGAGTGCATTTTTTCAATGGCCCAACTGAACAACCGTGAGTGTGTCACATCGACAGTCTCAGCTTCCTTGAGCCTTCTCTATCGACCGCTTGACGAGACGTGCATGGGCGCTGCAGCACCCTTGAGCACCGAAATGAACTCTGACGATCTCGTCCTTTTCGTCGCCAATCACACCACTGGCTGTGACCACCCGACTGCGACAGGTCCCCCCGCCTTGACAGCAGCAGGTACAACAACGATCGTCCCCTTGCGCGGTCCCGCCGACGGTGTCTGTCGTCAGAGCGACCCCAAGGCGTACGCTGGCTGGTGGCAGGTTGGCTTGATCCCCGTGATGGTTGCCAACCATTCTCACACCGAGCTTGTGGTGCGTCTCTTCTGCTCACAGGGCTGCTCAACGTGCCAATTTTCGCAGTCCTACGCGCCTAACACCTCCCTTTCCACCACTTGTTTTCCCGGCAACCATCCCGATGAGTTCTTCTCGTTCAAAATTGCTGCTCTCGTGCCTGCTTGCGGTGTGTACGCGCCCAATCATCACATTGGTCTCATCATAGGCTGCCTTGTCCTTGTTGTGCTTTTCATTGTCGGGGTTTGGCTTGTCATGCGACGCCCGAGCATACGCCAGCGTCTCAGTAGGAACTGCCTGAAATCTGCTCAACGCATGCGTCACCCTTGTGGCCGACTGCTTTTTTTCTGCTCTTCGTATCCCTCTCACGCGTCTTGTTGGGGAACGTCTCCTCGCAAAGGCCCCTCTCAAATTTTCAAGTCGATGCCGTCGTGCACGAGCTTGCTACCCACTCGTCGCTTGCGGCCTCTGTTGCTCCTTGAACAGCACAATGTTGTCGCGCTGGTCTCCGGTTTGGTGGGCGTGGGCATCGTGATGTGTGCTTGGCTCTGGTCGCAACCTTTTCGTGCCTTTTCCCTCTTGTCTCTCCAGGCACTGGGTTTCAACATCACCATTGTCAATGTGACGGAAGAACAACGATTCTTTGATATCTGGATACTCTTTGGTGGCGCTACGTTCACCATTTCCTTTATTGTGCTCCTCGGGCTCACTATTGGCTACTTTTTCTACACGTCAAGCGGCTTGTCTGCCGTCTGGCATCGCGCACAAGTTGGAGTGTTGGCCTCCATTCTTGTGGGCTTCTTTTTGGTGCTCTTTCTGTTTCCCCTTGTTGATCCTCTGTCGCCCCTGATGACCATCCGCCCCAATCCCAACTCCTTCTTTACAGGCAATCCCGTTGTGCGTGGCCAGCTTGACGAGTTGCTTTCCATTTCGGTTGTCGGTGTCATGGTCAGCTTCGAGTCGTTTTTATTGCTTTTTTTCACCATGGGCCTTGTGTTTGGCGTGTCCGTCGGGTGTATGTGTGTCTTGATTGTCATCACTCAGCTTCTCAGCGGTATCAACAACACGGTCAATGATGGTGATGCCAGTCAGATATTCAGTCAGGTGATTCATGACGATGCCTTGTCGCGTGGACGTTCCTCGTCGCATCGACAAGTCTTCCTGCACACCACTGACAATGCCGCGCTGTCGCCGAACGAGATTACCAATGAACTTAGTTACGATGCAAGGGATGAGCAGGCGGTTGGAAGCATCGGAGGGGGTCAGGCCGGAAGTGAAGTGAACAGTCGTGCGACGAGCGCCGACAGTGATGTGGTGCTCATCGACAGCATGGACGAGAGTGACAGTGACGACGATGGCGATGACATTGTGACCAACAACAGCAACAACAGCAACAGCCTTGGTGAATCCGACCAAGATTCGAGTCGGTGTAGCGAGTCAGACTCGGAGCGATTCCTTCGTGCGGAGACTTGCCTTCGTATCTGGTGTCGTACAGTGATTCGTCACCTGAGCAACATTCGCTCGCTCGGTTGCGTCATTTTGCTCGTTGGACTTCTCTCCTGTGCACTTCCGCTCGTTGTCAACTACCAGGCGTTCTCTCTGCCTTCCTGGTGGCTCGGCCTCTGGTTCACCCTTTGGGTTCTTTCCATTATTGCCTTCTTTTGTTTGTTCAAGTACGTGTCGGATGTGCGTCGGCACGTCTTCGAAATGTACTCCATTCTCGCCAAGCGCCACCGCACGCGTCGTGAAGGGGATCTCGTCACCGACGTGACAGCGCTTCTTCCCACGTACCAGGGACACGACGCGCGTGCCAAGAAACTTTACGCGCTTCTCCTGCTCTACACCTTGTCCATGCTCGGGTGCTTCGTGGGTCTTCTTTTCGGCTTCAGTGTTTACTCTCGCTTCCCCGCTGCGTTTCCGTGGGCCATCGTCCTGTGCATCTTTTTTCTCATGGTCTCGCTTACATACTTCGTTTTTGTGCCGCGCCCGTCGAACAGTACGGCGGAAGAAGAAGTGCACGACGTGCTGTTGGCTGACGCACAAGGCAGTACAGACACGGTGGCGACGGACCAAGCGCAGCGCTCGCGCATCCGCATCACCACATTGCACAAGCCGAAGATTGGTCTCTCGCTCAGACAACGCCTGGGTGCTCGACTGACTTGTATTCGTGCGTTTCTTCGCGAGGACTATGAGCTGAGTAGGCCAAGCGAGTGTGGATTGCGTCTACCGTACCGCCGGACGTTTCTTGGGCTCAGCAATGTGTGCTACCTATGTCTACTTTGCATCCAGTTTCATGCACTCACTACCGTCAGTGTACAACAGGCGGTGCAAGAAATGTCGGAGAATCTTGGCCTGAGTCTCACCTGGCCACCGGGCGAGACTGTATTTACGCCGGCCTTTGTTACACTGCGCGATGCCGAGTGGATCTCCCTGGGGCTTTTCTTTGCGGCATACCTCCTTCAAACGGTTGCGTTACTTTTGGTGTGTGTCGGTCGCGCGCACCACTCGGCACGCAATCTCTTCCTGTCGCGCCTCTTGATCTGCGCGAGTCTCGGCCTCATGTTTGGCGGACTCCTTGCGCCTGGCATGCCCAACTATCTGCGTGCATCCAACCTGGCAACCCTCATGCCTTCGTGCGGTCCCCAATTCGATATGTTCATGGTGACGGTTTTGGGCGACGTGATTGGCCTGACGAGCGCCACGGTGGCCGCCGAAAACTTCATTGTGATTCTTCTTGCTATTGTACCGGCTCTCGAGCGCACTGCCAGAATGATGCTGTTGAGTCGCGATGCAGAGCGTGCTCTCCTCCGTCTGCTCGGTCAACGTGCGACAACCAGCGACACGGCGGATCTTACCGAGACGACGGGCAGTCACACTAGCGGCTGCAGTGACACTGACGCCATGCGTTCTCAACTTGTGACACCTTTGCTGCCAGGCGCCGCTTGCGACGTCGATCGACAGAGTATCTATTCGCAGCCGCTTCAAGTGTCGTTTATGTCGTCGGCAATTGGCTGTGGCAGTGCTGGAATCGTTGACAATCGTGCGCTCGCTTGCCCACAAGAGGACGATGTGCCGGACACGCGTATTTTTGACAGTGGCGGCTACGGCAGCGGTGATAACCACTCGCACATTATGGCACTGATCGAAAGCCAATCTAGTGTGCGCACCGTCTTCGAGTGTGCACCATTGCTCTCGCCTCTCCTCACCGTCATTCCTCTGATGGTCACCTTTCAGCTCTTTGGCGATTGGCTCGTGGCCCTTTTTATCGCCATCTTTTGGCTCGTCCCTATCTTCCTTGGGCTCAGCCTCACACCCACAACGAACCTGACACGTCTATACTACCAGTGGCTTGCTGCCTACTTCCTTCCTCTTGCCGCCATTGTCGTCTACGTTGCCGTTCATCATCACTTTACTCATTATGTCGTGTCTGTCCTTGCTTCTCCCTCAACCTACATTGAACTCGTCACCGAAATTACTCTTGCCAATGTGATTGTGTCAGATTTGCTTTATGCAACCCTCTGAAAACCAAAAATAATAATCTTTTAAAGCAATACAAAAAAACACACCCTTTTTCTTCACATCACTTATTCTTTGAGAGAAATTCAACGCGCTGCGCCTCAAGCAACGCCTCTAGTTGGGCAGCGCGGGCCTTGGCTTGCTGCAGTTGAGCACGCACCACACGCACTGAGTCTTCCTTCTTGGCCACCGCCTGTCGCACACGCACCTGCACCGCGTCCAACTCGGCGTCAAACTCGGCGCGGTCTCGCACACGCGCGCCCCTCAACTCGCCAATCTCTCGCTCTAGCTCCACTTGACGATCGTATACTTCGCTCCGCACTGCGCGCTCAACTGTGGCACGTTCACTCTCCAGCGCCACCAAACGCGCTCGCTCGCGGCTCTGTTCGCTTTGCAATGCTTTCAGTTCGCGTCGCACCTTCTCCGTTTGCTCACGGCTCTCGCTTAGTTGTGACTCGCGTCGCGCCATCTCATCCTGTTCTGCGCGAGTCCGGGCGCGCTCACGCTCCAGCTCCGTCTCTAACTGGCCCACACGCGTCTGCCACTTTTTGGCGGTTGCCTCCTCCGCCTTCGCTGCGTCCTCTTCGAGACGTCCAATCACCATTTCGATTTCGCGATCGCGTTCTTTTCGCATTTCCTCGCGCATCTCCTCCTCGCGGGTATCCATATGTGATGCCATGCGCTTTCGCTGCCCCTCCATCCACTCCACTCGCTCATTTTCCATTTCCTCCCGTGCGCTCTCCCGCGCCAATCGACCTCTCCGCTCCGCCTGAGCCACTGCTTTCTCCAGTTCACCCACTCGCGTCTGCAGCGCCTCTTCCGCTCGCTCCCGCTCCGCCATCATCTCTCGCTCGACGCGTCGCTTTTTTTCCTCCCATTGCTCTTCCGTCTCCGCCTCCAATCGCTCATACCTCCGTCGTTCCGAGTCCCTCTCCCGCTCGCACGCACGAGCCAGTTCTTCCGCGGCCCTCTCGCGTGCCTGCGCCACCCGTGCGTCTCCTTGAGCCGTTGCCTCCGCCACAGCTGCCCGTCCCTCGGCGTCACATTGCTCCTTGAGCTCGCGCATCTCTCGCTGATGCTGACTAATCAGACTCTGAATCTCCGGCTCGAGTCCTTTAATGGTCGCCTCCTTGATCTGTCGTGTACGCTCGCTCACCCAAGCACCTCGCTTTGCCTTGTCCGCCAGCTCCACTCTCTCGCGCTGCAAGCGCAACTCCCGCGCGTGGTTGTCTTCGGCGATGCGCAGTCGCTCGTTCCACTTGCGCTCTCCATCGCGCACTTCCCCAACCAGCGTCTCACACTTCTCTGCCAGTACCTTCTTGTCCTCAATCAGCTGCTCAATAAACTTTAGGTGGCGTTTGACGGCCGTCTCATGCTCTCGCTGCTGCTGCGCCATCTTTTGTTTGCGCTCCTGGTCCTTTTCACGCGCTATGGTCGCCACGCGCTCCCGTTGCTGCTCCAGCGCCCGTCGCATTGTCTCCATTGTCTTCTGCTTCTGTTCCTGCTCAATAGTGTCCAGCATGGCAACTGCCACAGGAAGATTGCAATGAGCAAGCTCAGTGCTGCCATATGTCAACGACGTCGACGCACGAGACGTGCCGCAGCCGGTGTCTCCCACGTCGTCGACGTTGTCGTCGTCGTCGCCGCCGTCTCCGCCATTGTCATTTGCCTCAATCTTCTCCAGATACGCCATGACGGACGCGAGCTTGTTGTGTGCAACGGTGCGTGCCTCTTCTTCTTTGTCCTGGTGTTGTGTGTGTGTTACTCTTGGTGACTGAACTGCATGCGCGTGAGCACCGCTTGTGCCTGGCGACGATGCTACACTGTAAGCACTGTGACTCGCAGACACTCGCAGAGTCGTGTTCTCCTCCTCAATCTCCTCCTTCTCCTCTTCTTCATCATCATCTACACCTGCAACTGCAGGAACGGGCACGGGCGGCGGGGATGGTCGTGATATCTCGTGCACTTGCGATGGTCTGACACGCAGGCGCGCCCTGCCCTGCCCTCGTTCCTTCTCCTCCTTTTCCTTTTCATGCTCTCGCTCTTGTTCTCGTTCTCGTTCTCGTTCGCGTTCGCGTTGACGCTCCCTCTGCTTGTTGAGCCTCTCAATGGCTTCCTGTCGTTCTTGCCGCGCCCTTTCATCGCGTCTTCGTTGCACATCGCGCTCGCGTCGCTTTCGCTCATCCTCCACCAGCCTCTGTTGCGTGTGCTCCTCGTCGCGCTGCTGTCTCAGACGCTCAACAAGGTTCGAGCACAGCTTGGCCTTAACGTTGCCACCGGCACCGGATGAAGAGACAGATCTAGACGGCAAAGAAGCGCCCATACTAACTTCACGGCGATGAAAGTCGGCTGTGATCGGTGCGGCTGGGGTGAGCAACAAGTCGTCGTCAATGCCACTACTCTCCAATTGATCTGCGTCACTCAGTGACAACGACGACACATTCACCGATTGCGTCTGCTCGTTCGACCGACCGCGGTCTCCGCTGCCGCCAGCATCGTCTTTCCTCCTGGTAGCGCCACTCTCTCGGTCACAACCCGCAGTACCGATCGCTTTGGATGAAACAGGAACGCTTTGCAATCGTTTTGAATTTCCAAACAAACTCCGCTGCGCCCTGCCGCTTGCCGTAGGCGCCGGTGGCTCTGCTGCTCTTCCCGCCACCGTCCTACCTTCTGCTTCTGACGTGGATGTTGAGAAGGACCGTTTGGACGCGGTAGGAGCCGGTTTGGCTCGTGTCGGTTTGGTTGCCGGCGTTTGAATCGTTGCAATTCGCTCTGACCCAACCACGAGCAAAGCAGCAGCCTTGTCGCGCTCGCGTGCTTTTCTATTTGCCTCGGCAAGTCGACTGGGCTTTGAGGCGGGACGCATCAAGACCAAATTCCAAAATAGTATTGATCTTGGAAAATATTCACTCTCTGACTCACAATTTTTTTCTTTGAAGAACAGAAAAGAAGAGAATAGGATTCGACTGGCGCATTAGCGACTGGATCATGTCGGGCATGGACGAGACACGAGATCAGTTCTACGCGGTACTCGGCATTCACAAAGGGTATGAATCGAATATTCGCGAACTAAACCGAAAGAAGCTTCATCCAACTGTGACCGCTCTGTCGCTGATTCGCTGGCTATGCTCCTTCTAGCGCGAGTGACGAGGACATACGCAGTGCATATATTACGTTAGCGAGAAAGTGGCACCCCGACCGAAACCCACAGAGTCGTGAGGTGAGTTTGTTTTTTGCTTGTTCGGGAAGGTTGAGTGTGGGACTAACATAACACCGAACGGCCGTGGGACGCACGTAGGAGGCGAACGAGCAGTTCCAGCGCATCCACCAAGCCTACACCGAGTTGTTAAACAGCGTTTCCTCAACGGTACGAAGCGCAGAGCACTCGTGCGATGAAGACGGAAGTGAACTTTCCCGAAGACACGCACAAAAAAAAAAAAAAAGAGAAAAAAAAATTCGCAAACTCTCTCGTTTGCGCTCATGTACCATTTTCTCAACCAACACACTTCAATGTAGGCACACATGTCTATGCCGTCGTCGATGCCGCCGGGAATGGCAGGAATGCAGGGAGTGCCTGGTGTAGACATGGCGGATGTAAGGAGAGGGACTGTCAGTCATGTCATGTGTCTTGGTGTGTGTGTGTCTGCGTGCATCTGTGCGCGCTCGTGTGTATGTGTGTGTTTCAAAGGCTTGTGTGGATGGTGTGGGTGTGTATGTGTGTGAGCCTTGCTGGTCTTTCTCACGTTCCATGGTTTTGTTTTCGGTTTGTACGTCTCTTCTGTTTGGTGTATAGTTGTTTAATCAGATTCTGGGCGCTGATCTGGAGCAGTTTCTTGGGACTCGACCGAAACAGCAGCACATTACCTTTGAGTGTACCCTAGAACAGCTCTATCGAGGTGATCGACGCAAGTTTAGTCACACGAAAACGTTATGTGACGGCAGCGGCAACACCATGCCAGTCACGAACATTCTCGAATTTGACGTGGAACCCGGCATGGCCGATGGTCATGAAATCGTAAGAGATCATTTCAATTTGTTCATACTTCATATCGGACGACCCGCTCATCTCATCTTTCATTTTCTGTTTGTTTGTCTGTTTGTGTGTGTATCTCTCTTGCTCACACACTTTGTTTCTTTTTTCCTCCCTCTTCCACCACTTTGTTTCTTTTTCTTCCCCCCCCCCCTCCCCCCTCTTTCTCTTTCTTTCTCTCTTTCTCTCTGTGTGGCTTTCAGCTTTTTTCTGGGGAAGGAGACGAACGAATGAACGGAGTTGCTGAGGATGTTGTGTTTGTTTGCAAAACGGTACGTTTGTTATTGTCACTCTCATTCACCCAAACAGCCACAAATTCATACTTCGTACATTAGCTACCCCATCCGGTGTTCCACCGAGAGGGCAACGACCTGATCTACCCTGTGACGATTACGCTTGCCGATGCGCTGACAGGGTTTACACTGACGATTGAGCATTTGTCAGGGGAGTGTGTGCGACTTGAAGTATGTGATGGCGAAGTGTTGCACGAAGGGTCTGAGCGCAGGCTGATGGGACGTGGAATGCCCGTGTGGCAGCCGCCAGCGGAGATTGAGAGCTCACTTGAAGCAATGGACATTGATGGGTCGGGAGGTGGAGGTGTGGGTGCGCCCTATGGCGATTTGGTGTGTCGCTTCTCTGTGCTATACCCGCGTCGTCTGTTGCTCAGTGGCGATGATAAAGCGCTCTTGCGGCGTCTTCTCACTGAGCAGTGAGCGCTGTGTGCTTGCTTAAAACAAACATCACAGAATAACTGTAATCATAAATAAAAAAGATGTCTTCTCTTGATTATTATTATTTTTTTTCATTCTGGACAAGTTTCGAGGAGACGTCTTCGAGTGCGTTGGAGAGCAGCAATTTTACGGTCGAGCAACGGGACTAGTTGAGCGACAAAGTCGGCAGTGGACGGGAGACGTCCGTTGTCCATGTTGCGCGCGAGGACGAGTTCCTGGCCGGTGATCTCGTCGAGCACACGGAGGAGGTGCTCATGAGCCTGAAGGAGACGGTGGTGGTCGTCGGTGGTAAGAGACGGCGTTGTGATGGTAGGGAGGCATGCGGGGGGGAGTTCGTCTTTGAGAAAAGAGTGAGGAGTGGGAGTGAGAGTAACGCTGTCGGCGGTGCTCATGTCAAGCGACTGTGCTTGCAATGGCGAGTCGGGTGTTGCTGGTGCTGGTGCTTCTCCATGAATGTCGCTGGTGCCAGGCGTGCTGGGTGTACCGGGCTGGTGCTGGGGGGGCACAGATGGTTCGACCACTTTGCTTACGTCGTCACTCTGTGTCGCTGTGGGGTCGTTGGTCTTTTTCAGTTCCTTGACACGATCGGCATAGCGCAGGGTGTTGAGCGTGTGCTCGCTTGACAACTGATTGGGCGACACATTGGCAATCATACAAGTGCAACACTTTGCGCCAACAAGCGAATCCTTGAGCACCTGAGTGAGTTTGCTCTGACGAAACGGTGTGTGACGCGATGACTGATCCAGTGCACGGATGCACTCTTTGAGCGCAAGCAACGACGTATTAATTTCAGCCCCCTCATTGCGCGTCTGTCGGTCGTTGCCTGTCGTGTCGGCTGCTCGTTCGCTGCCGGCCAAATCAATGAACACGAGTCGTCCCTTGAACGCACCCAGAGCCGAGGCACGCGCGGATGTACCTGGCGATGGGCTGGTCACGCCCGAGCGTGCCCCTCCCCTGGTGCGCACATGCGACCCTCCCGTAGTCACAGGCGTCGCAGCACCACGCTGTCGTGACGACGGCATTGATCCTTTTGGAGTACTGGTACCACCCCCACCGCCCCCCTTGCCCGTTTTTTGACGGGCCGAAGCGGCGGAAGCTGCTGCAACACGAGCCACATTGGCAGCAATCACTTCGGAAGGGGTCGCCAAGGCAGCACCAGTGGGCATTCGCAGTTCAAGCTGAAGGATGGCATGGGAGCGCGATGAGTCTGCATTGGCGCCCGTCTTGCCAACACTGCGCGACTCAAGCCCGTGCGACACGAGCGCCATTAAATCGGCTGTGTTGCCAACGGGCGTCGCACGCAACCCTTGTACAATCACACGACGATGTGCATCTTCGCGCGCGTGTAGCTTCTCGCGTGAATTCAACAGGTCATACAATTGGCCACAGTAGATCTCGTAGAAGGAGCATAGGACTTGTGGTCGTTGAGCAAGCGCAATCGACGCAAGACCCGCAAAGACGTCTTGTGCCGCAAGCACATAAAGACCGGGATCAGTGCCGCCACGCACGCCCATCATAGTGTGCGTCTTGCCGCTGCCTGTCTGACCATAGGCGAAACAGGTTGCCTTGTAGCCGTCTTCAAGCACGCGACGCACCAGAGGAGCTGCCGTGCGCACGTACACCTGCGCGTTACTCTGGTCCGCATCTATAGCCTCATCAAAGTGAAAGGCATGCGACTGCGTAAACGAGCGCAAGTCGACGGCGACTTTTGGCTCAAACACTCGCAGTGAACCGCGACTGTCCACCGACAGAATGTCAATTTGACCCGCATCCGTTTCGTTCGCGTGTAACGGGCGTTTGCGCACGCACACACGGATGCGGTCCGAAGCAGACAGAGAAAATGACGCGGTGCCCCGATTAGGGGTTGCTGTGGGTGTGGGCGTGGCCGTGGGCGGTCCGTTGCTGTGTTTTGGTGCGGGGCGTTTCGATGACGAGCGTGTCGAAGACGACGACGATGCTATGGCTGTTGCGGAGGCGCTGGAGAAGGTGGCGGCGGTGGAAGACGTTGTCGAGGAGGAGGATGCCTTCGAAGCGCCCGTGGTGCGTGTGGAGGCGGCAGAGGCGGCGCGCGACGACGACGATGGCTTCGACGCGGAGTGCGTTGACGCAGTCGATACCTTTCGTGCAAGACGCGCTGGAGCAGCCGCCTGTGGCCGATGTGCCTGCACAAGGTCACGTAAGCGATCTCGTTCGTCGGCATCGTCCAGGTACACGTCGTCGCTTCGAATGAACGCCTGAAAGACAGCGCAATGTTTCAAAGTGTGTACTGGTGTTTGAAACAGACGGTGAAAAAACGAACCTCGACATCAAGAGAAGACAAGCTGTCAACGGTGAAGACTCCGCGGGCCTTTAGATCGTCATACAGATGATCTAAGTTCGCCTCTGCCAGGACACCAAAAAGTCCGGCCATTGTGAAAATTTAGTATAATAAATTATTTCGAGAACGACAGAACGTCAATGTCAAATATTTTTTTTCAAATTTCACAATTTTTACTATTCAATTGGAGATGCGCTTGTTTGTCACAATCGCCATTGGATGTGTTGTGTGGGGATCGATCTTGGTCAAAGCAAGGTAGGATGAGCAAACACCCCCCAACACACACACACACACACACACACACACTATGACTTACGTTTGCGTTGGCGCCAGATCGACAGCTCCCCTCGACGACTATCTCCATCCGCAGTTCCATGCGGGTCCAGCGAAGAACTGGATGAACGACCCGAACGGACCAGTGTTTTTCAATGGGAAGTATCATCTCTTCTTTCAGGTAAGCGAGAGAGAGAGAGACTCACACGCACAGTCACTGTGACAGATTCCTTTGCATCTCTTCTCTGCGCGCAGTACAATCCGAACGGTGCTGTGTGGGGTGACATGTAAGATACATGTGTAGTGTGGGGCTATGTTCACCGCAGCCGTGCGTTGTGTGTTTCAGGTCGTGGGGACATGTCGTGAGTGATGACTTAGTGCACTGGCGACACCTTCCCGTCGCCTTGTATCCCGATCAGCCGTATGACAAGGGCGGGGTCTTCTCCGGTTCGATCACTATTCTCAACGACGGCACACCTGCCATTGCATACACGTGCGTTGGCAATGGTCAAAAGTAAGTCAAGGGGAGTGCCGCCAAGTCACATCTCTCTTATGGTATTGTGCTTCGCCAGGCAATGTCTCGCCTTCCCCAGCAACATCAGCGATCCCGACCTTGTTGAATGGCACAAGGACGCAGCAAACCCTGTTATTGATGGTAGGTCGAGAAAGGAGATGAGACCATATTGACAAGTCGCATTTTTCTTCGTAGGTCCTCCTCCGCACGGAAACCCAAGCGACTTTCGTGATGACACCACCGCATGGATGCTGAGCAACGGAGACTACGCCATGGCTATTGGCGCGTCTATTACCGACAGCAGCACAGCAAAAAACGCCAAAAACGGCGCAGTCTGGTACAACTAACCCTCCACTTAGCCCACTCATCAAATGTGTACCATTTTGTGTGTTTTGTGCAGGGTGTACTCCTCACCCGACTTCCACCAGTGGAGCGTGCTCAGCGATCATCCCCTTTACACCACCGACACTCTCGGTGATATGTACGAATGTCCAGATTTCTTTCCCACCCGAGGTACATTTCTCAAACTCAAAAAGGGAGGTCAAAAGCTCGGCTGACTTGACTGTGGTGTGTGGCTTTTTATTTTTCTGGGTTGTCAGAAGACCCGTCAGTGCATGTGTTGAAGGTCTCTGCACAGGGACTTGATCAGTATCTTACCGGTCGCTATGACGAAACTGCTAATTCCTTTTTGCCAATCTCGAACGCCACCTTTCGCTATGACTACGGCAAATTCTATGCCAGCAAGTCTTTCCTTGACAGCAAAACCGGTTAGCACAAAACCATAAAGGAGAGTAGAATGCGCCAAATAACCCTTGTATGTGTGGGCAAAATGTGGTACTGTAGGTCGCCAGATTTTGTTTGGGTGGGTGGCAGAGGAGGATAGCAACGCGGCGCAACGCGGCTGGCAAGGCACACAGTCCCTCCCGCGCCATCTCGTGTATGCACCGCTTCCTGTGCCCCGTCTGCTCTCCCCCCCGGTACTTTAATGTGCTACAGTGTGTGTGTGTGTGTGTGTGTGTGTGTGTGTGTGTGTGTGTGTGTGTGTGTGTGTGTGTTTGTGTGCATGTGTGTGCATGTGTGTGTGCATGTATGTGTGTGTGTGCGTTTTTATGTTCTTTTTTGTTGTGGTTTAGATTGCGGAAATGAGTCTGTTGCGGGTGGGTGCGCCACAGACCTTTGACGTGTCGCTAAAAGGCACTCAGACTCTTCCCATTGCCGGTTCGTGTTGAATGTTCTTTTTTATTTCTCAAACTCTTGCGTCCATCTTTGTTTTGCGTGTGTATGTGTGTGTTTCCTATATAGCGGAATGTGATCAATGTGAGATACAGATTACTTTCACTGTGTCCGAATGGACTGCCCATTCCTCGGCGTTTGGCGTGTCTGTTCTGCGCTCACCGTCCGCCCATCAGAAGACCGACATATCCTTCCAATTGTACGCTATATTTCACTCAAGCATCCGCAACGACAACTTACTCTACGCGACTCTTCCTTTTCAGTGACGTTATGGCACATGCCATGAATAACACTGACCTTCCAGGTGACGATAATCACAATTTTGACTTCCAAAAGCCCTTTCCCTCCGAGCAAGATATGGTTGATCAGTGCAAGGCTGCGTGTGATGCCACTACCGACTGCGTTGCCTGGGTCTTTGTGCGCAGCGGTGACCCAGTACACACACATTTATAGAGAGAGACAGAGAGAGAGAGGGAGACAGAGAGGGGAAGGGAGAGAAAGAACAAAGTGATAGAGTGTGTAAGAGAAAGAGAGAGACCCACACACACACACACACACACACACACACACACACACACACACACACACACACACACACACACACACACACACACACACACACACACACACACACACACACACACACACACACACACACACACACACACACACACACGCACACGCACACACCCGAAAACGTCGCGTTACTTACACGTCTTGCCTATCTTATTGTGCACTCTCCTTCACTCAGGCCAATCCTCGCTGTGCCCTCAAGGGCAGTATGCCTCCTGTCAACCCTAACACCTGCTGTGTTTCAGGCGTCAAGCAGCACTTCCACGAATGTACCTCTTCTCGTCACCACACACCGCTTAAAAGGCCACTACTCACTAACCCTCCTCCTTTGTCTTTAGCCCTCAGTGTTAACCGAACTCTTTCCGGCAATGGCTCGACAGCGTCTCAGTCAGCGCCACTCGGACAGTACCTCACACCTTTTGTCGCCCAGACACGCACTCTACGTCTCTTTATTGACCATTCCATCATTGAGTCCTTTGCCGACGTACAAACACCAAACATTTATACTCTAGACAGACCTCACGCACCCTCCTCCCTCTCTTGTTTAGGATGGCGAAGTGGTCATCGCGTCGCGTGTCTACCCGGATGCGTCGTCCAAGGGCATGGCGCTCTTTGTGCGTGGTATGGATCACGTCAATGCCTCCCTCTCCGTCTACCAACTCGCTTCCGCATGGCCATAATTGTTCTATGTGCGTGTCGGTCTCTCTCTCACTCTGAAATTTGGTTTCCGCTTGAATAAAAAAATCTCGTTGCACTTTTTCTCTCTATGTTTCTTTCGAATCAATTGCATTACTGCTGCTTGCAATCCGGAGGGTTACCAGCCTACAAAAAACACCATTATATTATTATTAATATTCAAACTAAACAAGTGGGATTGTTGCTTACGGGAGGCTGGAACTCAGGATCATCCTCATCGTCATCGTCGTCATCGCCACCACGAGCACGGCGACCCTACACAAACCAAACCACACGCGACATTGAGCCACACTGCGCATGCCCACAGAATCACAAACACCGACCAAGTCACACACACCAAGACAGACACACGCCCTCGTTTACGCTCGCAAAAACCTTACATGTCGGAGGGCACGACCTTGGTGGACAGCATCGCCATCGTCTTCGTCGTCCTCGTCGTCGTCTTCGTCATCGTAGTCTTCGTCGTCGTCGTCCGACTCGTCATCGCCCTGACCCGTAAACCACATGACGGCGTGCGGCACAATGCGCTCCTTGAGCACCTCACCCATCTGATAGTCCATCGCAATCTTCCTCTGCGTCTCCTCGTCAACCTCTTCCTCCTCGTCGTCCTCGTCGTCGCCCTCCTTGCGCTCCGGCTGCTTCGGCGGCGAGAAAAACGAAAAGAACGAGTCCTGCTTCACTTCGCGCGTCACCACACGCGTCGTGCCCTTGCCCTTGTGTCGCTGAGTCTTCTTCACAGTCTTGACCTACAAAAGACATTGAAAAATTAAATTTTAGTAAAAAAAATAATCTTTTCTTCGTTTCTTCGGCACGCGTACCGTCGGGTTCTTGCCCTCCTTCCATGTAATGGAGCAGCCCACGGATCGCTCGTACATAAGCTCACCGCCCTTCTCAATGTTCACAAAGTAGGTCTTCACCAGCTCACTCTCCTCCATGACAGTGTTTTCTATCATCACACGTTGAGTCAGCCATACAATTTGAGATATATATATATATATAAAACACTCACCTTCGCCAAAGACAAAGATGAGCTTGAAACCGGCATTGTCGACCAGAGGTTCGACCTTGATGTCCTGCAGCTGGGCAAGAGCCTCGTAGTCGTGCTCCAGCATTGTCTCATCAAACAGTTCGTGGTTCTTGAGCGTCGAGAACCAAAATTCAGGAACGCCAACGGCTTCCTCCTCGTCCTCCTCCTCTTCGCCCTCCTTCTTCTCCTGGTCCTTGCCTTCATCGTCCAGCTCGGTGATTTTCGCCTTCTTCAGACCGTCCTAACACACAGATGTTCATATACATAAATGAGGTTTTTGTTGCTTGACTCACCGTCAATTCTTCATCGTCCTCGTCGTCCTCGTCGTCGTCAGCACCTTCGTAGACACATTCCTCATCGGTCGGCTCGTATTTGCCCGATGTGATCAGTGCGCGCTTGGCAAATAGAGGTTCGTTGATCTTAGCGTACTTGCGCTCAAGTTCGATGATTTCCTTCTGGAGCTCTGTTTCGCTCTCCTCCAGTTGGTCCTAATACACAAAAATAATATAATACAAAAAAATGAGACTTGAGTTAGCCGACAATCCAATATCGTCTGCGTCTCATCGTACGTGGAGTCTGAAGAGCGCCTTGATGCGGCGTTTCACAGCCTTGGGCAGGCTGTCGACATACCCAGTGTCCGTGTTGGCCATTTGCGCCTGACAGAGAGAGAGAGAGAGAGAGAGAGAGAGAGAGAGAGAGAGAGAGAGAGAGAGAGAGAGAGAGAGAGAGAGAGAGAGAGAGAGAGAGAGCGAAAGGAGGGAGAAACAAAGTGATAGAGAGAGAGAGAGAGAGAGAGAGAGAGAGAGAGAGAGAGAGAGAGAGAGAGAGAGAGAGAGAGAGAGAGAGAGAAAGAGAGAGAGAAAGAGAAGAGAGAGAAGAGAGAAAGAGAGAGTCAGAGAGATAAACAAAGTGATAGAGAGAGTGTGTGTGTGTGACAGAGAGAACATAAGAAACAAGAATACACATTGGGTGCTGGGGATGCATACCTGGAGGGCTGCGAGCAGCTCGGGGTTGGCTCCATTCAGCAGATCCGCAATGTTTATTCCCTCTACAGTGATATTAATAAGGTCAGGTTCCAGTGACGACGTGAGCTCAAGCACAGGTCAAGCAAACGGATGGATGCGATGGAAACGGCAGTTCAAGTGTGTGTGCTGAGTGCTTAGTGTGTGTGGTGGCCCTTGTGTCTGCGTCTCATTGCGACGGGATGAGTGGCGTGTTTCGAGCCAGCAGACAAGCTGAGGCTCATTCCCACTCGCTCAGCCCCCATAGAGAGCTATTCAAGCCCGTGCGAGAGGGTGTGGCGTAGGGAAAGACGATAGTACCACTTAAACGTTTCGTAACAAGAGAAAAAAAAAAAAAAAAAAAAAAACACGTTTTGGCGCGTGGTGGCGCATTGGGGGCCTTTGAGAGCAACAGTGGCAGTGCGAGAGGGAGAAGCTGGATGGGTAGCCACCACTACAGCAGGTGGGGGCGGCAGGAGGGGCATGCAGGCGGGGGAAGCGAAGGGGAGGCGAACAACGCGGTGGAGTCGGATTATGACATCTCAACCAGAGAGAAAGAGCCACACACACACACACACACGAGACCGCCCGTGACGATCCACATCCCATTCCCATTAGGGTGCTTACGTCCAGCCATGTTGATGAGAGAGGCGTCGTCGATGAAAATATTGAGCAATTCTGCAAATGAGAAGAATCAAGAATATTCAGAAATAGTCATCAGGGGATCTACAACCACTCTACAACAAAAGGAAAAGTGCAGTTGATACCCAGTGAGGTGATCGCAATGGTACGCCATACCCCCAGTGGGCAGTGGGGGCTAAATAAGGGCCTAGGGCTCTGACAAGCTGTCGTTGCTTATCATTATCATAAAATATTTTAATTATGCATTCGATTTTACAACTTTTTTCAAATGAAAGGTTTGAATCACCATTGTGTATTGAGAAGAGAATCATAATTCATAGGGACCATATCCTATGGTCTATGGGGCCTGAAGAGGACACGATCAGGTCGTAATTGCAAGTTCACGAATGAGTTTGGAGCAAAGGTCGAAGAACTCGAGTGTGTGTGCACCCGTGTCCGGAGCAAGATTGCGAAAGTCAAGCAAATACTGTTGGTCGTCGACGGCAAATAGCTGCAGCGACATGTGCATCTAAAACACAAGAGAAGATGTTTCAAAAACAACAAAATAAGAAAGAAAAAAATAGCACAAGGAAATGCGTACGACAAGACCGTTTGGCTGAGTAAAGCGACATCGAACGTGGTACGAGGTGAGACAACGCCATTCCTATAAATAAGACACACATACACACACACATACATACACATAAAATAAGAAAGTATAAGTTTGTAGCTAGTCGCCGTACAAAGCTGAGGTCCTTCATGGCACGAAAGACTTCGGTCATGACGTCCTGAGGCCGCGAGCGACTACGAATGCCCAGGTGCCATCGACTGCGCTTCTTGCGGGTAGTTCGTTTCTATAGGGTCACACAGTTGAGCGATGCAACCGTCGTATAGCTCATGTGTATAGTACGTGTGACCTACCTTGGGTGATTTAGGTGAGCTGGCCTGGGGTGCAGCAACGACCGGACTCTTGGGCAAACTGGGCATCGACTCGTCGAGTCCTTCGATGGTCGTGAAGCTGCCGGGAGGGGGCGCGGCACTCATAGTGTACTTGGACCCCGACGTCACTATAATATTAAAATACAATAATAAACTTCACGCTTCTTCTTCCTCTTCTTCGTCTTCTCCTTCTTCTTATTGTTTTCCTGACCTTCCATGCGACGGTTGTCCGTGATAAGATCGTATGCGACCTTGAGCGCATCAAAGGGATTTTCTTTGCTCTTGAGCGCCGCCATGCAATCCGAGTGCGACACTTTGAGCATTTCGCACACCTCGGCGACCACCGACTGGTCAAACTGCGGTACATCCTTGCGCGGTGCTCCCCCACTATTCAGCAGCAGATTGTCCGTCTTTGGAAACAGGTAGGCGGCAAGGTCCACAGCAAACCACTCGTGCTTGCGAATGTCCTTGATGGTGATGCGCGTCACTGGATTGACCTAGATACCACCACATGGATCGAGAGTGGAGAGATCGATAGCAAAAAAGATAAGCACACGCAGACGGACAGACACACAAGAGAAAGTACAATTACACCAACACAAGTGAAACAGCGATGGTAATAAACAGACACACAGAGATAATTTACAACAAGATAGCAGAGAGAGAGAGAAATCAGAGTCGTACGTGCAGCATGCGCACAATGAGATCCTTTGGACCCTCGGCAAGATGTCCCGGAAGCACATAAACTCCACCCTTGATCTTGCGGAACAGTGTCGGGATATCTTCGTCATCAAACGGCAGTTTACCGCACAGCAACGCATACAGAATGACCTACACACAACAGCGATAAGACACACACATGCATACCCGACTGCATAGCATACCCCACACGACCACACATCCACTTCGGGTCCGGCGTACAGACGCCCACTGATGATCTCGGGTGCTGCGTAGTTGGGCGACCCACACGACGTCTTGAGGAACTCACCATCCTTCATCATATTCGATAGCCCAAAATCCGCAATCTGTGTGTGTACAGTCAACAGCATCAATAGCAAAAACAGTACTACGCTACAAGTATTACTTTGACATTGTGATTGGAGTCAAGCAGAAGATTTTCTGGCTTGAGATCACGATGAACAATCATGTGACGATGGCAATAGTCGACACCACTAATGATTTGCTGAAAGAATCGCCTTGCCTCCCCTTCCGATAGCTACAAAAGAACACTAAAAATTAGCGGCGCACAACACTCAGATCATCTTTGCTTACCCTGCCCTTCTTTACAATGTACTCGAAGAGCTCTCCGCCGCTCACATACTCCATCACCATAAATATATCACTTGCAGTTTGCATGACCTACATCCACAAGTCGCATGAGCACCCACAACTGTTGCGACGACCAATACACATATGAAGACTGATCACATACCTCATAGAGTTTGATTATGTGTGGGTGTCGAAAAAGCTTAAGGTTTTGGATTTCTCGCTTGATTTTGCCCACCATGTCCAACGACTTGATTCTCTCGCGATTCAAAACCTTCACTGCCACCTGGTGGCCCGTCATTTCGTGTTTGGCAACTGCAAGAAAAAGCCACAACAATCACACTCACAATTGGAGGGGAAATCTCTTATTCAGCGGGTCGCGTACGCTTGACTTTGCCAAAGGAGCCGATGCCAAGAGTGTCTCCAAGCACGTACTGTCCAATTTTGACTGTGGCCGATTTCTACAGAAACGCAAAAAAAAAGGAGAGAAAAAAAAAGGAAAAAAAAAAGGGACGCTTTAGCAGAGTGAGAGGAAGACGGAAGAGGCGCTAGCGGAGCAGGAGGGGCCCTGTGCGCCTCAGCGAGGCTGGCAGGTGGAGGGGGGTGGGGTGGTGGTTGCCAGGCGAGGAGTTGCGCAGGAGATGGGAGTGGAGGGGGAGCGAGGGAGGGAGGCAAGAGTGCGAGGTGGTGGGGTGGGAAGGGCGGACAAGTAAGGTGAACTTGGGAGGGCCCCTGGACCCGCATGCGGCCCGCCTGCTGCCGTACCATGATCGTCAATGGAGGCGGCTTGGGTCCGCGCCGCGTCAGGCCCTTCTCTGGCGTCGTTGGTGTATCTGATTTCGTCGTCATTTTTTTTTTTGGTTATCGCTCAGATTGATGTCACAAAAATAAAACGTGAAACTCAAGTGAGCTCAGTCAGAGGTTACGCAGCGTGGAGGGGTAGCCACGCGCGGTAAAGATTGAATAAAAAAAATGATTCGAAAATTTGATTTTGATATGGTTTTGAAAATTGATGACTATTGATTATTGAATCACTTTGATCTTCTGTTTGTAGTAGACGACAGGCAAGCGAGGATAAGACTATTGCCTATCGGAGTGTGAAGTAACCTTGCCTGTTGCCACAAAGGATGAAAGTGGTTGCGTTGCTGAGGTCCGTTTCAACACTCACACTCAGTCACTGACTCTCTCTCTCTCTCTGTCTCTCCCTCTCTCTCTCTCTCGTCTTGCGTAGTGGCGGCAAGGACAGCTGTTATTCGGTCGTCCAATGCCTCGCCCTTGGCCATGAGGTGGTTGCCTTTGCGAATCTGCAGCCTGAAAGTGGAAGTAGGGCGCGAGAAACAGAGAGATGCGCACAGTCGACTCATTGGTGCGCTGCGTAGAGCACGAACTCGACAGCTTCATGTACCAAACGGTGGGGCACGAGGCAGTGGCACTGATTGCGCAGGCGGCCGAGCTGCCGCTGGTCCGTCGGCAGATTCAGGGGCGATCCACTGTTGTGTCGATGGAGTACAGCGTGTGTGCCGACGACGAGGTTGAGGATCTGCTCGAGCTGCTCAGCGATGTCAAGGTTTGGACTGACTGGGAAACGCGGGAGACTCCCTTTCTCCTCATGTGTCTCAAACACTATGCACTCGGTCTGTTAGCGTCACTTTCCCCAGGTCGAAGCGGTGTGCAGCGGCGCCATTCTCTCCGACTACCAGCGCATCCGCGTTGAGCATGTGTACGAACAACCATAGCAATAGAAATGATTATTATTTATTATGCACTCTCTTATGATACCCTCCGATTTGAATAGCTGTAAACGACTGGGCTTAATCTCACTGGCATGGCTGTGGCAGCGGAACCAACACGAACTGCTCAACGAAATGATCACAGCAGAAATGAACTCGGTTCTCATCAAAGTGGCTGCAGCCGGTGCGAAAAACAAACTTTAGTGTATGTGTGTGTGTGTGTGTGTGTGTGTGTGTGTGTTTGTGTGTGTGTATGTCTGTCTGTCTGTCTGTCGGTCTGTCTGTCTGTGTGTATATGTGTGTGTGTCTGTATGTGTGTCTGTATGTATGTATGTGTCTGTTTGTGTCTGTGCGTGGTCTCTCATCGCTTTGTGTGTCTGTGTTGTGTGTGCGTATGTAGGACTAGTACCTTCCCGTCATTTGGGAAAGTCTCTTGCAGAAATGCAACAGACACTAGTGAAACTGGTAAGAGTGAAAATGAAAATTACACTCTAACGTTTGGTGGTATGCCTGGTAGAATCAAATGTATGAGGTACACGAGTGCGGCGAAGGAGGCGAATATGAGACATTCACGACCGATGCGCCCTTCTTCACCCAACGCATTATTCTGTAATCACATAACTATGTGTGTGGGTTTTAACTTACGCTTGTTCTGACTCTTTCATCTTTTCAGTGGGGAGCGGAACATTGTGAGCGAGTCGGACGACACAGTGTGTCCTGTAGCGCATCTGTTGATTCACGCAGCGACAGTAGAGGCCAAGAGTGCTTCTGAGCGGACGCACGACGCGGAGGTGCTCGCCCACACTACTCGTCTTATTCGCGCGGATGCTCATGTCACTGGATTTGTAACTCACATTTTTTGCACATGTGTGTCATGTATTCACACAGACACACGTTTATATTTTCATTCAGATTGAAGAGTGTGTTGAGCAGTGGAATGGGAAAGAGCGCGTTCAGGGGGAAAATGCCGTGGGTGCAGCAACTGCAACCCACTCAACAGAAGAGCCACAAGAACCCTTTGTGCTCTCCTGTGTGCGCAATGCCTCATCATCTCTTGCACTCTCTGTTGCTGTTTCTTCCGTCGAACATCTTTCATCCGCCTTTTCCGCTCTCTCCGGTATACCACTTTACGTGTTGCTGTGTGCCTAATGCATTTTTTTAAAAATTCTGTATCAGACTGTCTTGCGCGCGAACACATCACATGCGAACAAGTGTTGCTTGTGCATCTCTACGTGACCGACATGTCCCTCTTTGCCCACATTAACGGCCTCTACGCCTCTGTTTTCCACTCCTCCCCACCCGCACGGTAGCCTTTTTATACTATGATGATGAGATTGTACTCATACATTGTGGTTGTAGAGTGTGTGTTGCGCTCCAGAGCGACTCCCCTTGTGCCATTCAGCTCGATCTGATTGCGCGTCCCTGTGCCTCCTCTTCCGATGGTTCGTCTATCGCTCTTCCGCTCCGTCGCTCACTCTATGTCCAAAGTCGCTCTCATTGGGCTCCCGCCAACATCGGGCCGTACAGCCAAGCAATCACAGTGAGACAAATTTAAAAGAATTAATATTTTGTTGTATGTTGACTGTAAGATTAATTTTGTTTTTTTTTGTATGTAGATTGGCACGCGAGTGTACTTTTCGGGGCAGATTGGGCTTATTCCGGCCACAATGGAGTTTCCCCAATGCAACGAAAGGTACTCACATTCATTTTTCTATTTCTGTATCACTTTGTGTTCTATCACTTTGTATTCTATCACTTTTTGTTATCACTTTTGTTTTTGTTCTCTATCACTTTCTTTTGTGCTCTATAAATTTGTTTGTTTTCTATCACTTTGTTTTTTATCACTTTGTTCTATCTCTTTGTTTTGTTCTTCATCACTTTATCACTTTGTTGTATCTCTTTTTGTTCTCCATTTTTCACTTTGTTTTGTTCTTCATCACTTTATCACTTTTGTTTTCCATCACTATTACTTTTTTCTATCACTGCTCTCTCCCTATCATTTTCTTTCTCTCTCTTTCTCTCTCTCTTGTGCTGATATTTTTCTAGTGTGTTTGTGGAGGGTCTTTTGGCCTTGCGACACTGTGCGCGCGTGCGTGACGTTGTGGCGAGCAAACTGCCTCGAATGCCCGTGGTGACTCTGTGTCTGTGCTTTGTCACATCCGAATCAGACATTGAGTAAGTTGAAAATCACATTACTTATTTCACTAACAACACTTTCTCACAACGCAAAGGATTGCGAAAGAGTGTATAAAGGAGAGCAACGAATGGGAAAATGGGCAAACAACGGCTGTGGTGTTTGCCAGTGTGGCTGGACTGCCTCGGGGTGCGCAAGTGGAGTGGCATATGGTGATGGAGTGCGAGCGCAAGGTGGAGTCTGACAATGACGATAGCGATGATGGTGATGGTGGTGTCAGTGGCGGAGGGTTTGGTGTGGTACGCGCATTGCCTGCGTGGGTGCGTGAGGAAGTATGTGTTGCTTTGAGCCCTGTTGTGCTTGTGGTGGAGCAATGCGGTGCACACTGTTTGTCTGTGACCTCAATGGATCCCATAACATTGGACATGTGTGGTTCGCTGTTACTGGAGCGGCTGTGGGACTGTGTGAGGCGACTACAGACGCAACTCATGGACGACTGTGTGCACATGCGACTGCTCTGTCGTGTAGACGCAGGCCATGCGCACCTGGCAACACAGGCAGCCCGGGCGCTTTCGAAACAACACTGTCTGTGTGTGCCCGTGGCAGTCTCTGCTCTGTCGACGCCCACTCAACTAGCAGTGGTGATTCTCGACAATGCGATTCCAGTCGATTAAACAGTGTATTGTATGTTGTTCCTTGTTCCTATTACACAATGGTGTTGCGACTGCAGTCTAGTCCACCCAAACCCCCATCGCCATCGATTGAGAGTGAATCTGAAATGCGCATGTTCTGCAGTTGAATTTTCGCAATCTCGCGATCCTGCAAATATAGGAAGAGGCAGGGAGAGGAGAAAGAAACAAGTAGTAGAGAAAAAGCGAGAGAGAGAGAAAAAAAAATTAGAGGGAGGGAAAGAGAAACAAAGTGATAGATAGTGAGAGAGAGAAAGAGAAACAAAGTGATAGGTAGTGAGAGAGAAAGAAGAGGGAGGGAAAAAGAAACAAAGTGAAAGATAGAGCGCGAGAGAGAGAGGCAATGAGTAAAATATGTTAAATTGCTGGTGAGTGTGCGCGTACGGGGCCACCAAAGTCAAGGAGACGGTTGAGGTAGACTTCAGCACGACTATTTTCGCCCTTGGACAGGAAGTGCTGCGCAAGAAACTTACACGCACGCACAGCAGACGCATATTCCATCTGAGAGAACGGGGAAGGAGGGGAAAAGGAGTGTGATGGACAGAACTCAAATGAGCAGTTAACAGAAAAGATGTACAGTTGCTGCGCGTTCGGTAACGCGAGTGTAGTAATGAGCTGCCGCTTCATGTTCGCCAATTTGTTCGTGAAGATGTGCCAACTACAAAAAAAAAAAAAAAAAAAAAAAAAAAAAAAAAAAACGAGCCACAGTACCTGCCAAAGGCCTCCGACAGTGACATTGGATCGACAGGAACCTGTCGACACGCGGCCACGATTGTCGGTGAGCGCGTAGTTGCGGAAGGCGGCGAGACGCAGTCCAGTGGCGCGCGACAGCTCTGTCTGCGCCTCACCCGCTGCATCCGTCACAAAGAGCGAGTCGTTGCGACGCGTGCACATCCGGAACGAGCCCATGCTCGGCATAACCCCCTCCATGGTGACGGCGGCGTGGACTGCGCCAGAAAGGAGAGCTAACGCGATGAAAATGCGAAGCATCGGCACAAAAAACACAAGAGAAGGCTTTTGCGCTTGAAATGAGGGCGTCCCGCGTGTGTGTGTCGATGGGAGAGATGATTAATTAGTGATTCGCGATGAATGGGAAAGGATGAGGGTAAAAAATTATGTGTGTGCAGTGTTATGAAGTTAACGGAGGAGAAGAGTTAACTCGTTGCGTTTCCTGAATTCCGATCTGGTGCGTCGCGTGTTACCTGTCTGGCCATCAGTATTCAGTAGCTCGTCTTTGACTCGATGCTCCCTCTCGATGCTTTTGTAGCTCAAAGTGGTTGATGAGGTTTCAGTCTTTTCGTTTGTGATCACTATTCAGTATTCACAAAATTACTTTTCAGATTCGTCGTTTGATCCTGGTCCTTCTCACCGTTGCCTTTGTGTGTGTGTGTGCGTGTGGAGCTCAGGGGCCTTGTCGATTTTTCTAATGGATGGCCTTCCTTTCACTGTACAACGAAAGTGCCGCTTCTGCGCCACTCAGCGTGTCTTACCCACTCTGTAGGACTCTGCGGAGCTGCCGCAAGACATCGACGAGCTGGACAACCCTGTGCCAAACACCTTGGGTAAGGCAGTGTGGTGAGAGGAAGGGCTCACTGACCGCCGTACCGCCTGCAGTGAATACGCGTCCGATGGAGGGCACACAATTCACGTCGCCCTACCTCCCGACGCGCGTAGCGGCACTGGACGCCGCTTTGGCCCTTGCGAATCTCCGTGATGATGATGTGCTGCTTGATATGGGCTCTGGCGATGGGCGTGTGGTCTTTACCGCACTGAAACGGTTCAGATACAACGAAACGTGTCATTGTCGTCAGCTCTCACACTCTCATTGTACATGTAGACACGCGAAACTGCGCGCCATTGGAGTTGAGTTGGATCCGTTTTTGATTGAACACTCCGAAGATCAAGCGGAGGAACTGGGACTGAGTGATCGCGTTTCGTTTGTCGCACAGGACATGTACACCGTTGACGTCGAATCACTTGGCGCCACCGCCATTGTTGTGTATCTCCTTCCCCCCGCGCTTGACAAGTTCTCCGACACCTTCCGTGCATGGCTTTCAGCTGCTCCTGGACGTCGCCTTGTCACGATTGATTACAAATTTGGTCCGGACTACGTACAAGGCTGGACTCCCTCTGAGACAAGCCAAGTGACTGTGCCCAACCGACAAGAGCCCGTTGTTTTGCGGCGATTTGAGTAAACATGTGAAATCAAGATCTATTTGTATTGTACACATTCCGGATTACGTGTGTGGAGAGCGCATTGGAAAGCAGAAAGATAAATTTCGATAATTAGAATAACATAACAAATTCCAATATTTTTGTAATCTTTTTTGTGTAACCACATCTATGGACAGTAAGTACTGCCTTGCTTGGGTATCATCGTCTGGATGTGTCTCGTCATTCCTCCTTCCTCTCTTTGACGTTTAGAGTACGTTGTCCGAGGCAAAAAGGGCGAAGGCACTTTTGCCGAAGTGCTGAAATGCCAATCGACCAAGGTACGTGTCGGGGCTGCTTATGCCTCTAACGACTGTGTGTCTTCCATCGTACTACATCAAGAGGGCATTAAGTGGGATTGCAAAAGAAATAGAAAAAAAAAACAGAAAATGAAAAATGCGACTTGGTTGCCGGGCTGGTTGCTACGCGCGCGAAGAAGAAAAATGATCGCCTTGCTCCCTGCACGCTTGCTTTTCTCACGCGCCACCTTTCATCTGAGTAGGATGGATCCTGGCGGGCCATTAAGATCATGAAGACTCGCTTCAAAAGGTACTCGCTGTCAACGGGAAATGGCCCGATTGTCCACTGACGTTTGCCTTTTGTCTTTTACGTTCCATCACTGTCAGTCTGGAGCAAGTCAACAACCTGAGAGAGATCCAGGCTCTCAAAAGACTAAATCCTCACACCAACATCGTCAAGCTGTACGAGGTTATCTAGTAAGAATCCTTTTCTTTACCGTCGTTTTACGAACAGATACCAAGTCTGAGAAAAAAATTCTCCTCACTACTCTCGTCATCTTGACGCTCCCCCGTCAACAACCAACCTCCCATGTTGACCGCATTGTCCTATTGGAACAATTGATACCGTGCACAATGCACCATTCGCCTTGCTCTGCCTCTTGATTATCCGGTCGCCCCTGGCAACGCATGTCCACAAATTCTTTGATCAAAAATACCTTGCAAGACATATTATTCCGTGTGTACAACTACGAGACGTTTGTACATACTCTCTTCAATGTGATGATTTGAATTTTTCAGTTCTCTTTACTTCACAATCATTCTCATGAATACCAAAAGCTGATGCTTCTAAACGTTCTTGTCCTTCTCATGATCACTCTACTAATATATAAATTACACTGTGACGTTATTTTTATTCTTTTATTCTCATTTGTATTGATGCATTAATGACTGTTATGTTTTTTTTGGCTTGCTTTGTTGTTCAGTGAAAAAAAACAAGGCAAACTGGCTCTTGTGATGGAACTGCTGGACATGAACATCTACGAGTTTATTCGCAGTCGCCGACAGTACCCAAGCGAAGCACGCGTCAAACTGTACACGTACCAGCTCTGCAAAGCACTGGATCACATGCATAGGTAATTATTACTATAAATCAACACACACACACACAAATTAATATAAGTAGAAGAAGAAGAATACAACCCATTATTTTATTAATTACTAACTAATCGCCTGTGTGTTGTGGCGAGTAGAAATGGTGTTTTCCATCGCGACATCAAACCAGAAAATGTGCTTCTTAAAGACAACATCATCAAATTGGCCGATTTCGGCTCATGCAGAGGCGTATACAGTCGCCAAGTAAACAAAAAAGAAGAAAAGTTGTTTGTTATTTTAAACGTCTCATTTCCGCCTCTCTTTTTTTTTTTCCTGTCTTCTCTCAGCCCTATACTGAGTACATTAGCACGCGATGGTATCGCGCTCCCGAGTGTCTGCTTACTGACGGGTTTTACTCGTACAAAATGGACATGTGGAGTGTCGGTTGTGTTCTTTTTGAGGTGACTCGCTTTCGTTTTGTTTATTACTTTGTGCAAGCAGTTTTCACATTAAAATATACTTAAACCTGTTTGCTGTGCGCGTGTGCTTGTGTTTTTAGGTTCTTTCGCTCTATCCGCTTTTTCCTGGCGCAAATGAACTCGATCAGATTGCCAAAATTCACGACATTATTGGAACTCCTTCAAAAGAAGTCTTTGAGAAGATCAGAAAGTAAACAAGAAGAATTAACAATGAAGACAAAGCTCACTTTTGTTTCTTTTTTTCAGAAATTCGCCACAAATGAAGTTCAAATTCCCCGAAAAAAGTGGAGTGGGGATTGCAGCAAAGCTACAGCACGTGAGCGCAGACTGCATTGATTTGCTCCGCGGATTGTTGGAATATGATCCGGATTTGAGGTCAGTTTATTGAACTCTTTTTGCCCAGTTTTTTTGACCTTTGATTTTTGGGGTTTTATTCCATGTGCTTTAGATTATCTGCTCGACAGGCGCTGCGTCATCCGTACTTTCGGGAACTGCGATCGCTGGACAAACGCGGAATTGACATTACGAAACCAGTGGTAAAAACTTAAAGAGGTATTTAGGCTTGATTGATATTGACATGGACGATCATCTATTAGCCACGAGGAGTGCCAGTGAGCAACAAGAAAGGAGGAGAGGGCGCAGGAACGGCCACGGCGACATCCACGACTACTACGACTACTACGACTGGGGGTGGCGGCGGTGGTGAGGGCGTGCTGCCGCATCCACCGGTGGGCGATAAGCCGGCCGGAACAATGCCCAAGCAACGGTCGATCAAGCGCAAGGCAGAGGCGAGTGCTCATGATCAAGGGCCCGCGCAGCCACCACAGCCACCGCAGCCACAGCAGCCACAGCAGCAGCAGCAACAGCCGCAGCAGGAGTCAGCGGTGGATGATGAGGAGGAGGCTGCGCGCGAGAGAAGACGTGCGCGCCGTAAGGAGCAGCAGGCTCAGGTGGCTGCGCAGGCCCGTACCGCCGCTGCCGCTGCTGCCGCTGCTACCGTCGCCGCCCATGATCAGCAGGACGCTGCCAAGGCGGCCAGTGCGTCCCTGTCGCTCTCACAGACCAAAGTCACCACATCAAGCGCTGGCATTATCGGACCTGTGGTTACCACCACCACGACCACCACTGCCACCCTGACCAGCGCCACGCGCACTCTACCTCCTCAACCGCCTGTACAACAGACGCAACCACCGCCGCAAATGGCCACACTCGTGGCGCCTGTTCCCACCAAACGTGTTACCCGCGAAGAGTCAGCAGCGCTTCTTGTCGTCGACGTCGCCAATGACAATACCGCTGCTTCCCGTCAGGCGTCCACTCTCTCGACGGGCAGCGTGCTTCCGTCGCTCTTCAGCAAGAGCGAGCACAAGATTCGCTCGTTGGGTCCCACTCCATCACCCATCGAGCCGAGTGAACGCGAACACTCCGGCACTCAACGCCAAGCGCAGGCACAGTCACCACCACCACAGCAGCCGCCTCAGCAGCCAACGCAACGCACTGCATCCACGTCGACTGCCGCCGTCTTGCCATCATTGACCACCATGTAATACAAAGCACTTGGAATCACTTCAACTTTGAATTTTTGGTTAGCCTATAGGCTATAGCGGGAGTCTAGTATTAAGTGTTAGTCTTTTTTAATCAAGACGTCTTCTCCATAATAATTGTATTGTTATGATTATAGTACAGCTTTGTCTCGCAGGGACGTGCTCTCGGTGTCCCTGCCTCCAGTCTCTCTCCGAATTCTTCCAATTATTCATGCTTTTGCTGCAAAAGCGGATCTGTGAGTCTATGGTTGCTTCTTCTTCTTGAGGGTGGCCTATGGTGGAAGCATTGTACTACTCTTCGTTGAACTATACCTATTTTCATGACTAATATTTAAAACCGGGAAACGTTTCAGAATTTTTTTTTTATTCATTGAAATGAACGAACCGAAAAGCGATGTTGAGGCAGACGAGCTCGAGGCCCAATACGTACATGCGGTGTACGACAAGATTGCGTCGCACTTCAGCCACACGCGCCACTCGCCGTGGCCCGCCGTCCAGACGTTCTTGGACGGCCTCCCGCCGTACTCCCTCGTCGCCGATGTGGGCTGCGGCAACGGCAAGTACATGCGATCCAGCAGCGGGCTCGCCTTTGTCGGCCTTGACCGCAGCATCGGCCTTGCGGCGGAGTGTCGCGCGAATACAGAGCGGCGCAACGATTGCGTCGTTGCCGATTGTCTTTCGGTGCCACTGCGCTCCGCTGCCTTTGACGCGGCCATCTCCGTCGCCGTCATTCACCACCTTATGACTCCACAGAGACGTGCGCGCGCCGTTGAAGAGATGGCACGACTTGTACGCGTCGGGGGACTCCTTCTCATCTACGTGTGGGCGCTCGAACAACGCCGCTTCGTCGACGCACACGACGGCAACGGCGACGTCCTCGTCCCCTGGCACTTGCAACGTCGCTTTGACAAGTCTTCGTCTTCCGCAGCCGCCAGCAAGACGACGCCTTCAAGTGGCGAGCCGACAGCTGCAAATCAGACTGACCCCACACCACCTGAGGAGACGGTCTACCAACGATTTTATCATTTGTTTCGCAAGGGAGAGCTGGAAGAACTTGTGGGGAGTGTCGCCCAACTGAAAGTGGTCCAGACTGGCTTTGAACGCGACAATTGGTATGTAATATGCGAAAGAACAATGTAATTAGTATTGTATTAAAAGAAAAAGACTGTTATTTAAATTATTTTTATTACGATTGTCTTGTTTGAGTACAGCTCTCTATTCTCCATTAAAATTATTTTCTTGTTCGTGTTTTATACAACGCATTAATATTTTATTTATGATACACACCCACAGAACAGAACAATTGCCGCTTTAACGCAAATTAAAGAGTCGCAATGTTGAGCGCTCCTTTGGGTCTTTTGAGGGAGGTGCGCATAGGCTGGAGGTCCAAGAGAAGCATGGGACGACGAGAGTAGACAAGAATGTACGCTTGAGCGAGAAGAACACGCTCGACACTCACACTCTCCACACGCGCGTCATTGTGATGGATCCAGTTCCCTATACATATGAAACCAAAATTAGAAAGTGCGACAAATAAATACAATAATGATCGTTGTATGTGTGTGTGGGTGTAGCGTGCATGTATGTACATGTGTGTGTGTGTGTGTGTGTGCATTTGTGGTGTGCGTATATATAATATATATGTGGTGTGTGTGCTTAAGGCGAGTAAAATATATTATGTTATGTACCAGTGTCGTAGTGGCGACAGAAGCTGGTGTAGTGACCAGCAGCAAGGCCCTTGCCATGGTGCACCACCACCCCCGTCAAATCGTACTGCTGAGTCTCCTTCCCATTTGTAAACGCACTATATTATTAACTTGTTCACGAAAAAGAATATATGTGTATGAGTGTGCATGTGGGCTTACGAGAAGTCGAATTCAAGAGGAAAGTCGACAAAAGTGGCGATTTTGGTGCGATTGACTCCCTTCCAATGGAACCGCTTCACATGCAAAATGATAGCCTGTGCGCACAAATCAGTCGTACAGTGAATAACAATGGCATAAACAGTGAAACATTGTGTGTGTGTATGTCTTTGTGGTGTGTGTGTGTGTGTGTGTGTGTGTGCGTGTGTGCATGTATGTGCGTGTGTGTGCGCGTGTGTATATGTGTGTTCTGTACCTCTGGAAGGTGTTTGATGGTGAACTTTTTGGTTGCGTCACGATGAAGCGTTTCGTTGGGCGAAGGATGGCTACAATTGTCACAGCTGAAAACGCACGTGAAGAGAGAGAGAGAGAGAGAGAGAGAGAGAGAGAGAGAGAGAGAGAGAGAGAGAGAGAGAGGAGAGAGAGAGAGAGAGAGGAGAGAGAGAGAGAATGATTTTTATGTTTCAGTCGTGAGCGGAAAAGAGTTTTATCATCTGACTGAAATGGTCTGCAGCATTGCAATGTCACGCCTGCTCTGGTTCACTTCATCGCGCATTGAAATGTAGGTGTTCCATGACGCGGCCAAGTCGAGCGAGACAAAGGTAAGAACTACCAGAGTGACAATCACTTGAACAACAAAACGACCCTGCATTTGCGGATGCCTCAATCTTGAGGGGTGGTGCTTGGAGTGGTATTGATATGATTGGAACAGAGAGTATAAAAAAAATAGTGAAAGAGAGATCGCGGGAGAGTGAGCAGACTGACTGACTGACTCGAGTAAACTCACTCACGTTCCAGATTTTTTTCTCTTGCTCACTCACTCATCATGGACGACAGCGACGAAGAAGGCACGTTTATCAACCCAGAAGATATTGTCACGGTGGTGGAGGACGACGACGACAGTTTTGCTGCTCGGCTTGGCGGCGGCAACGACAACGAGGAGGAGGAGGAGGAGGACGACGACGACGACGACGCAACGCGTGCAGAACAGTACGGGGAGGTTGACGACGCCGAAAGCACCGGCACCGGCGACGCGGGCGAGAGTGGGGATGCCCCCCAAGTCGAATTTGAGGTGAGTGACATTGCGCAACGTGTGCAAGGCGGCGTTTTGTTTTTTTTTTCTTACACACGACATTTTTAGTCGGACTCTGCTGTGACCTTTTCAGGCCATACCGACTCTGTTTTCTGCGTGACGTGCCTCTCGACGCGACCGAACATTGTCGCGTCTGGTGGCGGCGACGACCGGGCCTTTGTGTGGGACATGGAGACTGGCGAGACGATTGCGTGCATTGCGCCGCCCGCCCACACCGACTCGGTGGTCACTGTGGACTTTAGCAACGATGGAAAGTACTTGGCGACGGGCGGTATGGACGGCCTGGTGCGTGTGTGGGATATGTCGGCGATACTGAGTGGAGCATCGACGCTGGTGGATGGTTCGGATGGAAGTGCGTTGGCGAGTACGTGTGAGGGAGCGGACGAGATCCAATGGTGTACCTGGCACCCACGTGGCCACGTGTTGCTTGCCGGTGGTGCTGATGGTGTTGCGTGGATGTGGCTTGCTCCGTCGGCGACCGTCATGCGTGTCTTTGCGGGACACAGGTAAGAAATACAAAACACTCGTGAACTAGAATTACCATGACTTAATTGTTGTGTTTGGGCTTTATTAATGCTATAGTGCACGACTTTCGGCGGGCGGATTTCTGTCGGGCGGCAAGAGCGTGTTTACGGTGGGCGAAGATGCGATGATCACCGTGTGGGACCCGAAAAGCGGAGAGCCGATTGCAAAGATGAGTCAGAGCGCAGACGGGCGGTTTCACGAGCGAGCAATTGTGCGGGCAACGGCCAATCCGGACGGGAGTATCATTGTGTCGGGGGGCGATGAAGGGTCGGTGCGGGGTATGCATGGCACTACGGGCAAGCTTTTGCCGTTCCGTGTCGAAGACCATGTGCTGTCGGTCGAGGCCATTGCCTTTAGCCCTGCCTTTCCCTACATGGCGACGTCGTCTCTTGATGGAACGGTATGATGTGGCGGATTGTTAAAATCCTGACTAATATATTATGTGTGTATGTATATGTGGGTGCGTGTGTAGGCTCGCATATACGACACCGCCAATATGCGTGTGCGGCACGAGTGCGACCATAAGAGCGTCGGAGTCGCTCATGCGCACTGGCACCCCTCGTAAAAATAACTCAATTGCTTACACCTGTCTGATTTGTGGTGTTTTTTTTTTCTTCTCTTTTTTTTTCTTTTTCTTCTATAGAGAGCCTCGCTTGATTACGGCCACTCTTGGCGGCACAGTGCACGTGTGGGATGGGCGAACGGGAGTGGAAGAGCAGCAGTTGCACGGACACTCTGACGCTGTCAATGCGTTTGTCATCACACCCGATGGACAAGCCATTGTCACTGCTGGCGAAGATCACGTTTGTCTTGTATTTCGCCTCTAGAGAAAAAGAAAAGCGTATGAAGAGGGGAGAGGGTGAGAGCAAGAGGATATTGTACAGTGTCATGACAATTATATTAATCAAAAGTTAGAAATAATAATTATTATTATTGTTTTATTGGGTGTGTGGACTGTGGGCGCTCCATCTTTCATCTTTTATACTTTTTATTCATTTATTGGGGGGAGGCGGTAGCCTGGGGTTAGCCTAATAGGCCTATGGAGGAAACATTGCTCTTTTGCATTATTTCTTCTCTCCTTATGGTTGAAAAAGAATTGACACAGAAAAGTAGTTGAATGTTCGAATAAACACACAGTGTAAGCAATAGTCAATAAACAATTAAGAGCACTTTTTCGCATCCTCTTTTATTTGTGGAATCTCATCATGTTCGGACCCCTTGGAGATCTGGCGGCAGAGAACCCCATCATTGCCATCTGCGTTGGTGCGGCGGCGCTGGTGTCCGCCTCGGCCGTAGTCAAACTGATCAACTTTCTGCGCGTTGACGGAACAGTCCTCAAGGACACTGACTTGCACGGAGGAGACCTGGTGGCCAAGGTCTTTCACGAGGTACGACGGCGCGACACACCTCTCTTCTTCTTAATGTCTCTCTCTCTAAGTGAATGGATGACAAAATAATCTTGTTTTCCCTCCTTCTGTCTCTCCCGCTTGCCCTTTCCACTCTTGCTTGAGTTGCTATCCGAAAGTTGTACACACTTTATCATCATGCGCTCGCCACTCCAGTGTTTCCCCACTGTCTTTGTGCTTTTCCCTCAAAATATCGTGCCTTTTTTTTTTTTGTTGTTTGGCCATCTCCAACTTTTGTCTCTCGTCTCTCTGTGCGCAGCACGGAGTCAAGTTTGTCTTCACCCTTGTCGGCGGCCACATTTCTCCTCTGCTGGTCTCGTCCAAGAAGCTGGGAATCCAAGTCATTGACGTGCGTCATGAGGTACTCAACATCCCATTTGCTATTGCGCATTGACAACACACGACTCATACGTTTGTATTATTATTGTTATTGTTATTATTTTGGGGGGGGGTTTTTTTTTGAGTCAAGGTTACTTCGGTGTTTGCTGCAGACGCGGTTGCGCGTTTGTCGGGTACCGTGGGTGTTGCGGCGGTGACGGCCGGACCGGGTCTGACCAACACGATTACGGCCATTAAGAATGCGCAAATGGCCGAGTCACCTGTGCTGCTCATTGGTGGAGCGGCTGGAACGTTGCTTAAGGGTCGTGGGGCATTGCAGGACATTGACCAGATGGTTCTGTTCAAGCCGTTGTGCAAGTACACGGCGAGTATTTCACGTGTGCGCGACATTGTCCCTGTGCTGCGCGAGGCCTTCCGCCAGGCGCAGTCGGGCATTCCCGGTCCTGTCTTTGTTGAGATGCCCATTGACACACTCTTCCCGTACAAGACAGTCATGCAGGTACGAAGATGGAAAAAAAAAAGAAAAAGAATTAAAACAAGTGAGAGAGACGGAGGGAATCATTGATAGTTTGTTTTGTTCTTTTTAGGAGTTTGGTCGGACGGGCGAGAGCAAATCTTTGAAGAACCGAATGGTCAAGTGGTACCTGACACACTATGTCGACAAGATGTTTGCGGGAGCACACGACCCGCAGGACTGCTCGCCACTGCGCGTGGACATCCCGCTGGCGACGCCCTCGCAGATGGACCGTGCAGTGGCACTGGTGCGCGGGGCCAAGAGGCCACTGCTGCTGCTGGGTAGTCAGGCGACGCTGCCACCAACGCCCGCCGACAAACTTCGCGAGAGTGTTGAGCAGATGGGGATTCCTTGCTACCTGGGCGGCATGACACGTGGGCTGCTGGGCCGTGGCTCGCCCATCCAGTGCACGCAGCAGCGCCGCGATGCGCTCAAGGAGGCCGACGTGGTCATTCTTTGCGGTGCAGTGCCCGACTTCCGTCTCGACTATGGCCGTTCGCTCAGCCGCAAGTCCCGCATCATTGCCATCAACCGCGATCCGATTCCGCTCAAGAAGAACACGGATCTCTTCTGGAGCCCCGAGCTCGCCATTCAGGGCGACCCCGGCAGCTTTGTCGCCGAGCTCGCGTCTCGCCTCAAAGACACGGGCTTTGCCGTGAGCAGCGAATGGCTGACGACACTGCGCGAACGTGACGCCAAGAAGATCCAGGCAAACGCCAAGAAGACGCTCGAGCCGGCGGGCAAGCACATGAACCCTCTGGCGCTGCTGACGCGCTTTGAAGCGACGCTCAGCGACAACAGCATTCTCGTGGCGGACGGTGGTGACTTTGTGGGCAGTGCTGCGTACATTGTGCGTCCACGCGGGCCTCTCTGCTGGCTCGACCCGGGTGCCTTTGGCACTCTTGGTGTCGGCGGTGGTTTTGCCCTGGGCGCCAAGCTTGTGCGCCCCGACGCCGACGTGTGGATCCTGTGGGGCGACGGCTCGTGCGGCTACTCCGTTGCCGAGTACGACACCTACACTCGCTTTAAGCTGCCCGTGCTCTCGCTCGTGGGCAACGACGCCTGCTGGACCCAGATTGCCCGTGAGCAGATTCCCCGTTTCAACAGTGACGTCGGTCAGTAATTTCGTTTTGTGTTTTGTTTGTTCTTGTTTGCTGATCTCCCAATCTGACTTGATACAGCGTGCATGCTTGACTACTCTGACTACCACGTTGTCGCGGACGGCTATGGCGGCAAGGGCTTTGTCGTCGACAACGTTGACAATGTTGATGAGGTGCTGCGCGAGGCCGTGGAGTTTTCACGCAACGGCAGTGGCCGTCCCGTCATGGTGAACGCTCTCATTGGCAAGACCAACTTCCGCGAGGGCTCCATCAGCGTGTAACCGAATGAATTAAAAGAAGTCAAATTCTCTTCAAGTAATTTTGGTGTTAAACATTTTGGTTTTTTATTTTGATAGTTATTATAGACTATAGTATTATACCGCTTATTTGATAGCTGGCATCCTTTATTACTACTTCTCGTACAACTATGCCGTTGCGCTGCTCCCCTCGTCTTTCTGGCGAACTTGCCGCCAAAAGTTGGTAATCAAAATAAAAACACACAATTGGCGCCAAACCGCTTTGAATGCGCAGCCGCCACTGCGGTCTCTCGCCATAACTTCCCTACCACTGCTGCATTGTGCTTGTGTCAATGGGGTTTGTGAAGAGATCGAAGACAAGCGCAAACGTGAAAATTCGCGTTTTAATTCGCTCGACGCTCAAATCTGTCAAAACGGTGTTGTCCGGCGAAGGCGCTGATCACTTTGCTTCCTAGTGGAAATGCAGAGCCTGGTCTTTCTGAAGGACGACGAACAACGCGTGCAATGGCTGTGCCAAAGGCCGTTCAATCAAAGAATCAAATTATTTCTTTGTCGTCTGAAATGCAACGCTCGCTCAACGGTGGCGAGTTTGTGATTGAAAAGCTCATTGGCAGCGGCTCGTTTGGTCGAGCCTACCGCGGCACAGCAAAATCAACAGGTGAGAAATAGCAGAAAAAAAAAAAGAAAAAAAAAAGGATTCTGCGACTTTTGTCGCGTTGCATCGCGCTGGTCGATGTGACGATGACTCTTTGATTGCATTGGGTACTGCGTGTGAGACGAGAGAATATGCATGAGGAGTCTCTTTGTCCACCAGACGACCAACCAACAAACTTCAAATAAACCGGCATTCGCTTCCCGTTGAGACTAGGGTGCCTTCCAAGCGCATGCTGGCATTTGGGATTGCATTGCGTAGTGTATAAACACCAACAGGCGTACTGCAGTGTTGGTATCGGTGGTGTTTGATGAACTTGTTTTTTTGACAAGTTTGACACTTTCTGAAACCCCCCGATTGTCTCGCTCCCCATGGAGCGAACGCCATCTTTTTTGCCCCTAATCCCGGTATTATTGTGGTGTGTGTGTTATGGCGAGTTCGAAAGTAGCAAATCGTCGCGAGGTACACATCTTTTGCGGTTCGCTCCTTGACGTTTGCATTTTTCAAATTTGGCACGTCACCCATTGCGGCCGAACAACGACTGTGTTGCTCTATTGCACGCTAGCATGGCATGGGAATTGGTGTGTTGTGTATCATGCGAGCTTGTTTTGTCATGGTGATACCCTCAGTGTGCGGTCTAATGTTGTTTTTGTTAAATAGGTGCACAGATTGCCATCAAAGTTGAAGATGCAGACGAAGATCAGCTTCAGAACGAAGTGAGCGTGTACAAAGCGATTCAGGGATGCAGTGGCGTAGCACGATTGCTTTGGTCGGGCCCCAATACAAACTGCCGCAATGGAGGCTACGCTGTTGTCATGGAACTGTTGGGTCCCTCTGTCGAAGACCTTTTCAACTACTGCAACCGCTGTTTCTCACTTTCGGTATCGCATACGATGTAACTAGGAAACAACACTCACTCTACATGATATTGTGTGCGCGTGTGCGTAGACTGTGTGCTTGCTGGCGCGCCAAATGATTTCCCTTTTGCAGTGGCTTCACGAACACAACTTTGTTCATCAGGATGTCAAACCCGACAATTTTTGCATGGGTCAGGGCTCCAAGAGCTCCACCGTACGAGCAAACTGACACATACAACTCATTGTTGATAATATTTGTTTATTAATTTTATTATTATTAATTTGTTTAGGTTTACATTATTGACTTTGGGCTGACCAAGCAATATCGCAAAAGATCACGACACATTCCCTACAACGAAGTAAGTTCTTTTTTGTTTTTTGTTTTTTTTTTTTTGGTCTCTCTCTTTCACCTTGTTTCCTTTTCTCTCTCTCTCTCTCTATCACTTTGTATCTTTCTCCCTCCTCTCTCTCTCTCTATCATTTTTCTTCTCTCTCTCTCTCTCTCTTTATCGTCTTGTTTCTTCCTCCTCTATCTATTTATATATCGTCTGTACTCATGGAGCTGGGGGGTTTTTATAGGCCCAGAGCGGCGCGACGGGTACCAAGGCGTACATGTCGGTGAATGCAATGCGGGGCGCAGAGCAGAGCCGACGTGATGATCTTGAGTCGCTGGCCTATCTCTTTATTTACCTTATGCGTGGACAGCTGCCTTGGTCCAACCTCATGGACGTGTCGCTGTCGGAGCGCGATGAAGACATGCTCCGCGCCAAGGAGAAGATTACGCCCAAGCAACTCTGCAAAGTAACGAGCTACACACCAAATAACATGTGCATGTTCCTTAAAAACTCCGTGTATATATAGGGCCTCCCCGATGCGTTTTTGCAGTATTTGCGTGCTGTGCGAGCGCTAAAGTTTACGGAAGATCCCAACTACGATGGATTGCGCGCCCTCTTTGACGCGCTCCTGGCTGACTGTCCCGGCGACGACTCGGAGAAGCAGTGCATCTCGTTTGACTGGAAGAAGTTTGAAGAGTTGCGACCACGTACGACCACCACAGAGACCAAGGAGGCGGCTGTGGCAACGGCAGATGCGCCTCGTCGTCGAGGAAAAAGGTCTGCTGCTGCTGCTGCTGCTGCACGATCGCCCATGAGTGAATTGCAGGATGCAAGTCAGGGTACAAGTGATGAGTCGTCGCGCAAACAACGATGTTCCAAGGTGGTGGCGCAGTATCGCATGGGACAGGTGCCTCAGAGCCCCGTGATGAACCGTGCCAAGGAGAACCTCCGTGCGCCCGAGTCGCCCGGTTTGCGCTGGTCGCCTGTTGTGCGCCGCAAGCGACAGCTCGAGACGGAGCAACGTGCTCAAGAAATGCGCAAGCGTCTTCGTCCAAGATGATCAAGAGAGGGAGAGAGAGTAATACAGTAACCGTTGTTTATAGAAAAGGAAGAGGAAGCTACATTTCTCTATTGATTTCCGCGTAAACTATTTTTTTTTTGTTTGATTGAGTTTTGATATTTGCAATAAGAGTACACGAATAAAAACACGATGGAGTCGTCGTGGTCGTCGACAGACTCGACGGCGGCGGAGAAATTGCGCTACGCCAACGTTTTGCTTGCGACGCTTGACAAAGACTCGGTAGAGTCGTACGATGAACTTACGCCACGCCTCATTATATCCATCTTCCACGAGATGTACCCACAATGGCAAGTGCCGGAGGTATGATGCGAAAGCGACTTGGAAAAAAGTGTGTGGGCGGCATTTTTGAAAAACGTCACGTTTTGGATTTGTTATTTCGTAGACGTCCGACGAATCGGACCAAATTCAGAGCGCTCTTGACTACGTGGGGACATACGAAGGCGACTCTACACTGTGGCGCATTCGAGGCTGCGACCTTGTCCATGGAGACGAGCATGCGCGCTCCCAACTGTTCGAGCGTCTGTACAAACTTTGGCTTATGCCCACAAAAAGCACCGACGACACGCTACCGCCCGAGTACGCCCTGGACGACCTGCTAGACTGCATGAACAACGAGAAAAGGGCACGTGCGCAGCATGGCCAAGTCAACGAGAGCGAGGAAGAGCGAAGCGCTGTTAGAAAGTTCAACTACGACGAAGACAACGAAGACGAAGACGAAGACGAAGACGAAGATGCGCCAAGCCAATGGGGCCAACATGAAGAAGAGACGGAGTCTGCAATGTCCGATGGGCACGCGTATCCGGAGGTGACGCTTGCGGGGGCACTGGAGGATGAGACGGACGAGGACCGCTACGAGCAAGAAATGTACCTGCGTGCGCTGCCTGACGCGACACTCGCCAGTGAACTGGGACGCGCCGAGAACGCACTGGATGCAGCGTACGATGAGATCATGCGAGGCGTACAAGCGGGTCCGCTTGACGACGAACACGAGCAGCTGTTACACTTGATCCGCCGCCTCGAGGCGCACCGTGCGCGCATTTCGCTCGAACAGCACCGTCGACAGGTGCGCGCGAACGATGAAGACACAATGCTGAGACGAGGTGCGTCCAACAGCCGCCACTACGACGACAAGACGATCAGAGGAGGGAACGGTGCTGCTCGCCACCGTAAACACACGCCACAACTGTACCCGCGGCCAAGCGTCACCACTGCCACAGTACCTGCTGGACGTATAACACGTCGTCGCGCACCCATTGCGAGCAAACACATTGCGCAATTGGTCGACACTACACTACCGCATTTGCCCCTGGCACCCGCGACGATCGCGCTTGAGCATCGTGACCGCCTGCGTCACGCGTATGCATCGGAACAGGTACAGCGCGATGCGGACCTCGAGGCGCGTCTGGCGCAGGTGCATGCGGCACGCGCAGTCGACTTGCGAGCACGCGCAGCGCGTGCAAGTGCGCGTGCTCAGGCAGCCGAGGCACGTCGGGTGAACACTGACATTGCGCTCGCGCAGCAGCAACGGGCGACACAGGTGCGTACGCGCGAGGAACGCCATCACCGACGACTGTTACGCGAGCTGCTTGAGCGTGAGCGTGAGGAACAACGCGACGGTCAACGAGTGGTGCGGGATCGTCGTGTGCGAGAGGCAAAGTCGGCGGCACAGGCAGCAGATGCACTGGAGACGCTGTATCGCGATCGTATTGCGTTGGCCACGGAGCAACTGGCGCGCGAACGCCACAACAATCGCATTGCGACACAAGCTCACGCAGCAGAGCGACGCCAACGGCAACGTGAGGCACGAGCAAAGATGCAAGCAGATCTGCACCGAGCGCAGGAGGACCTCTGCCGTCCGGATCGTCTGCCGTCCGACGCAGAACACTTTCGCCGCCACGACGCACGCCGCCACAAGCATGACCACTTCCCACGCAACTTCCCTCGCTATGGCTTTGTATGAAGAAAAAAAATGAAAACGAATGAACCAAATCATAATAAAATATTTATTATTATTATTCACGGAAAAATAGATACACCTAAATACAAAAACAACACGCAAGTCATCGTCAGGTTAGAAGCGCGATGCGACCCAAATAGCTGCACGACAACCGCCCTGGACCAACTGCGACACTGCGCCGTACAGTGGTGTGCTTTCCGCGTCGTGTTTCAGGCCTGTGTCCAAGTGTTCCAGTTCTTCGTCGCGGAATTGTCGGATGGTCTACGAAGAAGAAGAGAGACACGTAGAAGAAAACGCCAATGACGAAAGAGTCGTGATGTACCTCTTTGAGATCCTTGAGCTCTTTGTCCTCCGGATCAAGTTCGTGCAGCTCACGCAACTGATCGTTGTAGTGTTCGCCAATGACCGTTTCCACATTGACAGTGAGTGCCATGGCAGCCTCTTTGCCCAGCAGAGCCGATGCAACGCCTGAGCAAAACAACCATGATCACCTCACAGCGCCTGCCATGGCAGTCCTCGGTCGTTGTTACGTACCCACAGAGTAGCCCGCTGCAGCCCACAACGGGTGGAAGACAGAAGGCCGTACGCGGTGCTTGACGAGCAATTCTGTGCGAAGGAGAAAACTTGTGTCAGACACTAACGCAAAAAAAAAAAAAAAAAAAAAAAAAAAGATATACTTTCGTCTTATTACCCTTGAAATAACGACGTGACTTTCTTGAAGAAGCCTGCCTTCCGAGCAACTGCCGACGAGCTCACTCCTCTTCTTATTAACAGCATCACTAAATAAAGTAATCGACTCTAAATCGAGATAATCGGTTTACTCATAACTCATCAGTTCACATTTCACGAGAGTCTAAACTCTAAAGTAACACTATTTAATATCTTCTCATTCCTTTCGCTGAATTCTTTCCCCTTCTCCCTGTCCTCCACCATAAGAACGCACCACCATGTCGTATATGCTCATGGTACGAGCGCATCACAAAGCAAAGCCCTTCTCACCCCCCCCCGCTCGTCCTCGCTCGCCCTCTCGCGCATAGCACTTAACCAATGGCTGGCAAGTCGACCAGGCCATTGTGACGGAGGAAGAAAAGGTCGTTGTGTTGCGATTTGGGCACGATTGGGACCCCACTTGCATGAAGGTGAGAACGCAAGCGCATCCGCCGTCGGTGGGGCGGGCCCTTGCCCTGCGCTGCGTGCCAAGACGCACCACACTGACTTCCACTTGCTCTTGTGTCTGTGTAGATGGACGAGACGCTGTTTCGTGTCGCAGAGAAGGTACTAATCACGAATCGTCGTTTGTTCGTTTGTGTGCCGCTCTCATTCCATCATTCAACGTTCTTTTGCACTGACTCAGGTGAAAAACTTTGCTGTCATCTACCTCGTGGACATTACCGACGTACCAGACTTCAACAAAATGTACGAGCTGTACGACCCGTGTGCCACGATGTTCTTCTACCGTAACAAGGTAATGATTGTGTGTTGTCCTGTCCGTCCATCACTTTGGTTCTTTCTCTCTCACTTTGTTTCTTTCGCCTCTCGCTTTTGTTGTGCCTTTCTCACACACGTGCGCATTGCGCACTTGTTTCCTTTAGCACATTATGGTTGATTTGGGGACAGGCAACAACAACAAGGTGAACTGGGCAATTGAAGACGAACAGGAGCTCATTGATCTGCTGGAAACAGTCTATCGTGGCGCACGTAAGGGACGCGGCCTCGTCATCTCCCAAAAGGACTACTCGACCAAGTACAAGTACTAACTCGCTTGAGCTGTGTCATCTGTACCTTTTTTCTGTAAATATATAAACGAATAAACCCAATGTTATTATTATCAATTTTTCATTTAAACTTTTGTGATTTGTCGATACAAATTTGTCCAATGGCGCACTCCTGGCTGTGTATCGTTGCCGTGCTGTTTGGGTGTGCCGTACACTCCTTTAGCAAAGAAGTGATGGTGTGGATGCCATTGGAGCGTTTGCATGAGAACATCGATGTAAACCATTCACACATACACACTCTATCTCTCTCTCTCTCTCTCAATAATGGCACTCGTTACACTCTGCGACTCCAGGTTGATCTCGCCGAAATACACCAGCTGGCAGGCGAGGGGCTGGTGCAGGCGGTGTCGTATGAAGCGTACAACCTTGGACCGCACTCCACTCTGCTCAACAACACCTTTCTCACGCAAGTTGGTGCGCTCCTGCCCGCCTCCGTCAAGCGCATTCCCATGATTTCCACCTACCATGACCAGGTACCCCCCTCCAGTGTCCCACCGCGCTTGCTCATGTGCTCTTGCAGGACCCCCATCGACGCTCGACCGACATTGAGTACTGTCGCCAACTCTTTGCCAACCCCGATCCGTTCTTTGCTGCCGTCGTCGAAGCATCGAAAGCCCAGCCCTTCCAAGGTACGACGAGCGCACGACTATCAAGCTCACTTTTCGCTCACACACACACACACACCTTGCGCATCTTCTCGCCCGTTCAGCGGTCAACTTCGACTTTGAGGCTGGCAACGGCACTACCCTCGACGGCGCCCACTATGCCTCGTTCCTGACTGCCGCGTCCAGGGCACTCCACCCACACCACATTGACACCACGGCCGACATGGCCTCGTGGAGTGCCCTGTGGAACTTCACGCTGCTTGGCGAATCCGCCCTCGACATTGGCATTACCATGGACACGTATGCGACGAGTTTTCACTCGTTCCAGACCGGCCTGGCGCGCGCCCAGGCTGCGTTTGCACCAGAACATCTTGCTATTGGGCTCATCACCTACGGCGATGCGCCGCTCAACGAGACCGACGTCGCCATGCGCTTCGACGCCCTTCACAAGGCCCGTGTGCAGCGCATTGCCATCTGGCCCTGTGCCGATGTCGACCGCTGCACTAAAATCGTGCCCGACTTTTGGATTCCTTACATCAGGCGATTCCTCCAAGAGGACGACAAGCTACCGTGAATGAAACTAACGTCCTTCAAAGTAACAAAAAAAAAGCAAAACAATCATAAATAATCTAGACACTGTGGTGGGCAAAGGAGTGGGCACGCTCGTCGAGCTCATAGTAGCGTGACCAGTCGATGGTGGCAACGGAAGAGCGCCGCAGACGGACAAAGTCAAGCCAGTTGGAAATACAGCCGCCGCTAAAGGGATTGGTGGGCTCGGGCTCCTTCTTCTTCTTCGTCCCATGGTTGCCATTGCACTGGCCCCCCTCATGGCTGTGCCCGTGGCCATCATTCTCGTCGCTGTCGTCGCTGCTGGGCCGCCCGCCCGCCATATGCGTCCAAAAGTACTCGTACTTGTAGCTGTTGAGCATCTCGTTGCTGGTCACGGCCGATCCAATGAGGTACGCTTGCAGCGACATAACCGCAATGTGATACACCAGATTGCCGGTGCACCACCAGTACAGCCCAAACACCCATGGCGACGCGAGCCACCCACTGTGCTGCCACGCACGCCAACCCAGATCCTACAGAATATGCTCAATGTATCAGCAAATATGAATAAAAGTACGTGGTTGTGTTACGTATTGGCCAGCGTCTGCCAACACCGATGTAACGTATGCGGCGAGTACGTGGGACAGCCACAGCTCACAGAGCAAAAGATACACAGACACGGCGACAAAACGACGACGGTTCTTCCATCCAATGCATGTGTTGAGCCACTGTCAAAGAGTTGCACGATGATGAAAGAATGTTAATAACAATAAAATATTGTACACGCATATGAGATTTCAGGACGTACAGGACAGTGATGATCGAGTACAGCCACACAACGATGGCACTTGCGACAATGTTTCGATCGCAGTGGCTTGCGAATCAAACATGTAATGCAGAATTCTTTGTCTGACAGCTCAGCGCGAAGGCACTCCTGCAAAATTAGTACAATCAATTCACTCGTTCCTGTGATGCTCTGCACAAACCCAAACGCTCGTACCTTGAGTCTCTTGGTGTTAGTGTCGTGGTCTGATGAAACGGCGTCAAGGTAGCCAGGATCGCTCTGAGCAAGACTATACCACGGAAACACAATGAGCCCTACCAATAAAATAATAATAAATTAATTATAGCTATTATTATTATTATTAATAATATTTTTATTATAATAATTATTATTATTATTTTCATACCAGTAAAGACCATGAAGGCAAAATCGACGAGACCAAATTGCGCCCACACGCGGTCATACAATATGTAAAAGTAGGTCAAAATGGAGACCACAAAAGACATTTGAGCAAGAGACGAAGTCGACGGGTTCAAATCTGAAAAAAAGAAAAATATAATAAAACAAAAATTAATCATTATTATTAGTATCTATGTTACTGTCGCTAAGATGTCTTTTTGTGCGTACCGTCTTCGCCAATGCCATAGTACCGATTTACGCGAAGATAGGCAAAAACAATAAGTACAAGGGCACCAAGTGATTGATAGGGGTAGACAGTGGAGATGGGAAAGAGAGTGAGCGCGGAAAAGAGAAACAGAGGAATAAGAAACTGATTGATGCGGTAGCGGGTCTGAAAGGGCACACTTTTGCGCAACTCTTTGACGGAAACCTTTGCTTTGGACAAGAGCTCGTTGTGACCCGTCTCAATGGCAAGCTCGGCGGAGGTGTCGCCCTTGGCGTTGCGGATGTCGGTGCGCGCGCCTTGGCTCATGAGCATCTGCCAGCCACCGGCATTGCCGATTTGCGCAGCAAAATGCGCGGGCGTGAGTCCTTCGTAGTCAACGGCGTTGATGTCGGCGCCGTGTTGAAACATAAGCCTCACCATGGAGGCGCTGCACGAGCGCTTCATGGCCCACATCAGGGGCGTCCGCTGCTCTGCATCGCGCACGTCGATGGGCACGCCAGCAACAATCAGAAAGTACGTCGCAATCATGCAATTGTCAAAGAGCACCGCCAAATGTTGCGCTGTAAACCCTTGCGCATCCGGAACCAATGGGTCGGCGCCCACCTCGCAAAGAATGTCGATCCTTTGCAAAGAGAAAAATCGCATTATTTTAAAACGTGGATTTTGATCCATCACACACACACTCTCTCTCACACACACAGTGTGTAATATAAAGTCACAACGAGCCATTATTTTGCTTACATGGCTGCATGGTGTCCCTTGCAGGCGTAGTGCAGCGGCGTGCCGGGCGACTCGCCGTCGGACATGATATTGGGCGATACGGAAAAAGGCTCTGCAACAAGCATTCGCACCGTCTCGCCGCGCTCCCCGATGACCGCGCGATGAAGCAGCGTGAGGCCGTACATGTCACGGATGGCATCGCACCGAAGGCCTTTCTTGGTCGCCTCCGCCAGTAGCTGATTCACGTCGGCTGCCGATGATGTCTCGCACGCGTCCGCCAAACGATTTTGCAGCAGACGCAGCGCCTTTTCTTCTACCGTCTCGTTGAGCACGGCAAATGGATCGACGACACGCTTCAAGCCAATGTCGTCACGATCCCCCATTGTAGATGTTAGTTCAACAGTGAATAATCAATAATAATTATGAATTATTCAGAGGTTATCCTTTTTAGTATCAGTCTTAGACTCTTAGTGTGTGCTATGAAAAATGAGGCTATCACCGACTAACCCATCGCCAAGCCGTTGTCGCTTTCCACTCACTTGCCAGTTGCCAGTTGCCACTTGCCAGTCCTCTAGAGGTGTTCATTGCTCTTTAACTTCAAGACTGCATACTCACTCTGATAACACAGTCACCACCAGTTCGCACGTGAGTTCGCAGGTTCCTCTGGGTCGTAACTGATAACGAATCATCATTCATCATTCTACATTCATATTTCATCAGCCGACAAGCCCTTCGGCACAAATACCGCGAAACAATAAAAAAGAAAGCGGCACTGTTATTGGTGTTGAGCCGTACTGCGAGATTTCCTTCTTCGTTTTGTTGATCGCGATTCAACTTGAGTTCGTTCACTGCGTTTTCCTCAGTTTCACCGAATCGACTTATAAAACTTAATTATGTCTGGTCAGTGGTCTACCGGTCTCTTCACGGGAATCTTCGATGACTTCTACATCTGTAAGAAGAAGAAAAAAAAAAAAAAAGCTCGCTCTTGTCCTCCTTGAACCAACACGGTGTGTGCGATTGCGAATGCTCCCACGGGCACACAGTCTGCCTTGGCCGCCGCCCTGTGCCACGCGTGACCTGTCTGCGGGCTGCCTAACCCCAGGAGTTGTCCGCGTGTCTTAATACTCTAGAAAAAAAAAAGAGTTTGTCGTCTGTGTTTGCCCATTGCCATGGTGGATCTACTGCGCTGCTCAGCCGTAGCCGCTACTTACACGCTGGGTTGCCCCTGTGTATCGTTGGCGTGCCCAAATGCAACAGCGCATGAGATGCACTGCAAAAAAAAAAAAGCGTTGCGAAAAAAAAAAAGCTCTGCAGCCGTTTGTCCGCGTGCCGCTCGTGCGTGCCTGCCTAGCAGTGCCTACCATCGCTGCTTTGGCGCGTGTCCTTGCCCACTGCAAGGCAGTTGTCCGTTGACAACGGCGAATTCGCAAAAGAATTTTTTTTTGTGGCCGTTGCAGCATCGGGTTCCCCACGAGAGCGGGGCGTTGGCCGCTGCCCACACCCCCCAAGCCGTTGCTGGACGTGTGTGTTGGTAACGCCACACCACGGCGTGCCTCCCAGCGCGCTGCATGTACCCACGATTTTTTTTTCGTGTGGGCGAGGCCGTTTTTTCTGTGTTTCCCTATTGCTCCACCAAACGAATACCCGCGTGGGCTGCATAAGGGGCATTGCAGATGGAGGGGATACGGGTGGATTGTTTGGAGAGGAGACTGAGCAGACAGAGGTTTTTTCACTTTTTTTTTCTCGCTCTGCATTACTATTATTTTTTAGTATTATTTTAATGGATTGTATGCTTCTTCTTCTAAATACTTTGAATTGTTATTATTTTTATAGTCGTCGGTGCCGCCCTCGGTGGTTGCCTGATGCCCGTGCAGAACGCATACTACGTCGACACAGAGAAGTCCATCTTCGGCGCCGACACCCTCTTCAAGCCTTGCGTCGCTCCCTTCAAGTCGACCGGCTGTGTCAGCCCCGGTGATGAGGTCTGGTGCGGAAACTGCTGCATGTTCTGCTTCCTCCAGCCCATCGTTGCTTTCTTGTGGCGTGGACAGCTCCGTCAGGTACACCAACGATACGCCCATTCAACCTTACATATTATTATTATTCTAAACTGTTCCCTTTGCAAAATTTGTAGAAGTACGGAATTGAGGGAAACGCTCTCGGTGACTGCTGCGCCTGCTGGATGTGCGGCTTCCTTGCCACCATGCAGGGTGCCCGCGAAATCCGCAGCAAGGGCAACGGTAAGAAGCACATTCTTATTGTGTGTTTTTCTCATACTTTTGTGGCGTGTTGTAGGTTACCAGGCTGTCCCCAAATAAGCTCTTTTCGAGCCCTTTTTGGAGAGAAGTTTCCTAAACAAAAAACAATAAAGTTTTGATCCTAAAGCTTTATACGAAAAAACCTCACCCGAGAAACGCCCACGATCGAGATTATTTAAGTTTTGTTTCATTTAATACTCAATCATATTCAGCTCGCAATGGAAGAGTGCTACTAGAAGAGAAATATAAACGGCCTTACATGCAAGAGAGAGAAGGCATACGGCCAGTTATACATGTGACAAGTCACAACGATAAGCAATCCAAGACATGCATGTCGTTTCGGAGACATCGACAAAAATAAATTATTTATAGAAATACGGCAAAGAGAGAGATAAAAATTCTACATTGAATGGATCAGAGAGGCTTGTGGGTGACGGGAGGGGAGAAGCAGCTGCGAGGGATGGGGTAGAGAAGGGGGTGGATGAGGCCCGCCTGCTTGGCCTGAGCGGGGGTGCGTCGCGACCGCAGGAACAGTACCAGCTCCAGCACTGTCTTGTACTGGATCTGTCGCTTGAAGCTCGTCCACGTCCCATCCTCTTGCTGCAAAACAAACAAATAAAATAAAAAAATAAGAACAATCCAGCGCCATTCGCGCATCACAACACAAACACCATGTTACATCAGTTCACTACAAAACACCATACCTGTATAATTCTATAGTGTGCAAAGCTGTCGGCGAGTTTCTGGGAAAGAGAGTACTGGCCCTCAGCGCTCTCACTTTCGCGCATAAGAAAAGACCCTTCTACGGTGCCCTTGAGCAATTCTTCTGCCGGCACGCGCCCTAATCTGCCGTGGAACCTACACCCAAGCGTCGACATCATTGAAATTTAATTCAGTAACAATAATAGTTGATAAGGTCCTCGTGAACTTACCATGAGGCATCTGCGAGTTTCGTCGGCTTAAAGCACGCTGAGGGAATCCAGCCTTCAGCATGTTCGCTGCGGCAGTGCCACCAGTACGAGTCGGATTCGTCGACGACGGTGACCACATCGCCCCGATTCACACACATTTGGTCGTCGCTCATGGCGGTGAACGGATAGCAAACCTCGCACGGCTCGCCCGCGACCGCCACAGGTGTAATCGACGGTGATACTACTGGCGAGACGTCCGCTGTGGAAATGAATCGCAAGATCACAAGATGGACAGGGTTTGAGAGGAAACGAAAAAACGAATGGACGTACGAATGGTTGTCAGAGAGTTGCCGGAGCCTTTCTTTCGCGACAACTCAAGAGCGGAAGCGTGCCTCGCGAGTCCATTGGAGCTGTGAACTGGTGTGTAGAGGTTGCCTTTGGGCGTGCCGACTGTGGTTTGTGCGAGGCTGTGGCGCCGTGGTGGTGGTGCAGGCGTTGTTGACATGTCGATGGACACGGCGTCGTATATGGGCTGCTTCAGGAAGCCGGGGGAGCCTGGAGGACCTTCGGCCGGAGGGTAGGCTGCGCGCAAGAGGCCAAGATGCTCGCCAAACTCACACAGGCGTTGTCTTGGTTTCAGAGGGGCCGCGTCCGTATCGAACGACGTGCCGTCCACAAACCGAATCAGCGATATTTCCGACGCATCCAGATGTCCCAGCTGTTTTGGTGCCTACACAACCATCGTTCAATGCAACTGCGTGCGCTGCTCACGGACACAATGCCCCACAATGACTTTCTCATTCATTTTCGTTCTTTTTTTTTTTTTGTGGCGGTGTAGCGTTCTTTTTGTCAACCGTCGTTCGTACCTCTGCCTTGAGGGCTTTGAGAATATCATATACTGTACACGAAGCATTGACGCGGAGTCTCACTTTGTGACCTCCTTTGCGATTAAGCTCCACCCAAATCTCGCGTTTTCGGTCTAAGACGCATTTCGGTAAACACCAAATTGTTCGACGGTTTTTTTTTTTTTTTTTTTTTTTTTTTTTTTTTTTTTTTTTTTTTGCGCCAACAGAACTACATGGATTGGAGTTGGTTCCTCAAGATTGAGCGTGTGAATGTGAACCTTTGTTGTACGTATTGTAGTACACCTGCTCCTCTGCCATCGTGGTGCGCCACACCGATGGAAAAGCAACGTCGAGCAGCGGCGAGGGGGTGGGGGGGACGTATGATAACTTTGACGACAGACAGTTTACGTTATCGGTTATTACTTGTCAGTCAGTGTTGTGTCTGGTCAGTCTGGCGCGCGAACGTGCGCCGAGTGATCGCTTGCTTGGGCGAGAAAGCTTCGCAAGACTGGCACTGCGAGTATGCACTGTCTACTGAGGCAGTCCCAGTTACCCACACTCTGTGTTTCTTTGTATTATTGACTTGTGATACATTAGGGATTGATGTGTGAGTGTTCGTTTCGTAGTTTGTTTCGTTGTCAAATCGTTGACGAAACATTTCTTTTTCTCTCAATTATCATGTCGTTCAACTACGTGGTTACTGCTCACAAGGCGACGGCCGTGACGCAGTCGGTTGCTTGCAGCTTCACCTCGCCCGACACCAGAAATCTCATTCTTGCAAAGGTGTTCTTTAATCTCTCGTTTGACACGCAAAAGTGTCGACGACACGCTGACAAGTCGACGATACGGCTGCACTCTTTGTTTTCTGTGACTCACACGACGCATCCCCTTTCCTCTTTCTTTTTTCTTCTGCTTTGTTCTGACCAAGGGAACTCGTCTTGACATTTTCACTGTGTCACCAACGGGCCTTGTTCCGCTGCTCGAGCTGCCTTTGCACGGCCGAATCTCTGCACTGCGACACCTTCGACCCACGGTGAGTTTCAGCGGGCGAGCGAAAGGGAGAAGGAGAGAGAGAGAAGGAAAGAGAGCGAGCGCGCCAGATTGAGAAAGAGAGAGTGAGAGTGTGTGGGCCATTTTTATTTTGCGCGCGCGCGAACCCACGCACCACTTTCTCGGCCTTTCCATCGCGTTATATCTATATACGGTGTCTTGCCGACCGTTGGGTGCACGCCAGTCTCAGCAGTAACGGCGCGAAATGGCATTGACTCATCCCAACCAAAATGTGTCATTCCCTTTGACATTACAGGGCGAAACGACAGACCTTCTCTTTGTATCTTTGGAGCGCTACGACTTTTGCGTGCTCAAGTTCGATGCGGCCACACAAAAGATTGTCACTAAGTCCTTTGGAAATCTGGAGGTGAACAAAGAGCAGCAGTATTGTTCTTGGTTGTTTACTCTTCGGCTGTAGGACCGCATTGGAGAGCCTGCCGAGTTGGGTCAGCTTGCCATTATCGACCAGGAGTGTCGTCTCATCGGATTGCGCCAGTACAATGGTGCATTCAAAGTGATTCCCATTGACTCGCGAGGACAGTTCAAAGACGCTTTCAACATTCGGTATGCATTTTAATAATAATTATTTTTCTTTTTTTTTTATTCTTGTTTTATTCTTATTATTCTTACTCTTTATTCTTTATTCGTATTATTATTATTATTAATATTGTTATTATTATTGTTATTATTGTTATTATTATTATTATTATTATTATTATTATTATTATTATTATTTAATTACTTTCCGTATCTCTCTTTGGGGCGGATTTGGTATGTTATGTGTTTGGTTGCTTTGGCATGTATTAAAAGTACATTCTATGGTTCGCCTGCACAACAGTTATAATTCGAATAATTAAATTTTTATTATGATGTCTGTAGGCTGGAAGAGCTTGTAGTGCATGACATTCAGTTTGTGACAGGCCAGCGGAACCCAACAATTGCTGTGCTATACCAGGGAACACAGGACGACATGCACATTGCCACATACGAAGTCAGTGTTCGCGAAGGCGTAAGCGAGCAAACAAAACAAATAATACTTTCTTGTGACGTTTTTTCGTATAATTAATGTGTGTATACACAATACTTACTTTTATTATTATTATAATTATTATTATTGTTGTATTGTTATTATTATTATTATTATGGCTGTCTTCCTGACTATTGGAAAAATTATGTCTAGGAGCTCAAGGCGGGCCCGTGGAAGTACAACAACGTCGAAGGGGGCACCAGCATGCTCATTCCCGTCGACCAGCCCATCGGCGGCATCATAAGTGTCGGCGAGCACCACATTACCTATCACAGTGGATCCGTACGGACGGGGTTCTTTGCATTTGTACGCTTTTAATTGCCTTCTATCTGTTTTTTTTTTAGTCTTTTAAAAGTGCTGCGATGGACTCGACTGTCATGGAATGTTTTGGACAGGTACACAAGGGGGTTTTTTTTCTCATTTTTCACTGCTTTTTTTTTTTTTTTTTTAGATTGACTCAACGCGTTTTTTGATGGCCGACAGTCGCGGAACGCTCTACTCTCTTCTTCTTGTTCTTGAAAACGTACACGCGTGTGTGTTTCTTTTGTCCTTTTTGTCTTAACTACTCTCGTGTTGATCTGGTTTTAGGGTGAAGTGAGTAACCTGAGCCTCCAACGCCTCGGCGGCACTTCCATTGCGGCGTGTCTCTGCTACGTTGATGCAGGTGTAGTCTTTATTGGGTCGCGCTATGGTGATGCTCAGTTGGTGCGACTGCTGGAGCAGCCTAACGACCACGACAGTTTTATCGAGGAGATCGACTCCTTCACCAACATTGGTCCAATGGCCGATGTGGTCGTCATTGATCTTGATCGTCAGGGACAGGTACCTACAAACGCACTGTTGAAGAAGAAGAATGACACACTCGCCCTCTTGATGTTTGGTGTTACTTCTGCTACAGGGACAAATGATTACATGTAGTGGGGCTTACCAAGACGGTTCGCTGCGCGTGATTCACAATGGCATTGGGATTCAGGAGCACGCCTCGTTGGACCTGGTGGGGATCAAGGGAACGTGGGCGCTGCAGATGGCTGGTGGAGATGCCGGCACCGACTCGATTCTGGCCATTTCGTTTGTCGGGCAGACTGTGCTCATTGCGATGAATGGAGAGGAGCTTGAAGAGGTCGCTGTGGAGGGACTGGTGACGGACGAGCAGACGTTGCTGTGTGCCAATGTGAGTGTGGACGTGGTGCAACAGGTGACGACGGCTCGCATTCGTCTTGTGTCCGCTACGACAGGCATGGTGGCGGAGTGGGTGCCCGACGAGGATGCACGCATCAGTGTGGTTGCGTCCAATGGTCGTCACACACTTGTGTCACTTGGAGGTGGTCGTGTTGTGTGTCTCGCGGTGGACACATCGACCCTGTCCGTCGTCGGTGTGCGTGTCTTGCCTCACGAGATTGCCTGCCTTCACGTTGCCGACCATCTCGAGACGCCGCTGGCGGTGGCGGGTTTATGGACTGACATGTCGGTGCGCGTGCTCGAGCTGCCGTCGCTGGACGAGCGCTGCACGCAAACGCTCGAGGGCGACATTATCCCACGCAGTGTCATGTTTGCGCCCTTTGGCGATGTTCTCCATCTACTTGTGGCCGTTGGCGATGGCTCTCTCTACACATACACATGTGACGCGGTGACCGGTGGCCTCAGCAGTGGCAAGCGAGTCAATCTGGGCACACAGCCCATCACGCTGCGTCCCTTCACCTCGGCCGGTGTCCAGCATGTGTTTGCCTCCTGCGACCGTCCCACCGTCATTCACTCCACCGGCTCTAAACTTCTTTTCTCCAATGTCAACTTGCGCAACGTCACCAACGTGTGTCCTCTTAACAGCTCCGCCTTTCCCAACTCCCTCGCCATTGCCTTTGAGGTAAGATTTTTTTTTAATTCCATTTTGTTTATTATTTCATACACTTCGCCATGTTTGTTATTCAGGACACGCTGTTGATTGGGTCGATTGACGAGATTCAAGCGTTGCACGTGCGTACGGTACCTCTCGGTGAAATGCCTCGTCGCATTGCTCATTGTCCTCACTCGCACACGCTCGCCGTGGCAACGGTCCTTGTCCACAACAATGTACAAGTGAGTGACACGGAGCCCGGTGAGAGTGCGTTCGTGCGCCTCTACGACGACCAGACCTTTGAATTGCTCTCCACCTTCCCGTTAAACCCCTTTGAGGCGCCAGGCACGCTCGAAGCCATCTCATTCCCATCGGTAAAAATATAATTGATACAAAAAGTGAATAATAATAATAATTATTATTATTATTATTATTATTATTATTAATAAAATTTAATAAAATTATTATTATTAAAACTTATCAATTTTTAGGACCCTCGATCGAACTACTTTGCAGTGGGCACTGCAATTGTGCGACCGAGCGAGGAAGAACCAAGCGAAGGACGTGTGCTGATCCTGCGTGTGCATCAAGTTGCGGGTGGGGGTGCGTCAACGGTACGCCTGACACTGGCGAGTGAGGTGACGGTGAATGGTGCTGCATACGCGTGTGCGCCTTTGGTGCTACCGCCTGCCACGTCGGCCGACGCGAACAAGAGCAACAGTGACAATGTGCTGCTGGCTTGCTGTATCAACAGTCGCGTGGTGGTCTTTGCGTGGACACCAGCCGAAGATGCGACGCCCGAGGATCCTCAGCATACACTTGTGCAGCAGTGCTGGCACGCGTCCTTTGTGCTCGCGCTCAAGATTCAAACCAAAGGTAGTTTTTTTTCTACTCTTGTGAATATTTTCACATGGACAGTTGTCCCTGACGTTTTTTTTTTTCACTGCATGGTAGGGGAGTATATTCTTGTGGGCGATTTGATGAGCTCGTGTACGCTGTTGCGATACAACGCACAGACAAACAAACTCGAATCGGTTGCTCGGTAAGTTATCTTGTCATTAGCAACGAAACATGATTGATCGTGGAATTTACGTTTTTTTTTTTTTTTCCCGTTTTATTGTGTACGTTAGGGACTACAATCCGATGTGGTGCACTGCCATTTGTGCGCTCGATGAGCAGCACTTTCTCGCCGCAGACACGTTCTACAATCTTTCTGCGCTCGTGCGGAACATTGACGCAACAAACGACTCCGAGCGACGTAAGACATCTGGAATAAAGACTGATTTTGACGCGCGCACTGTCTGTTCTAGAGCAACTGAGCATTACCGGTGAATACCATGTGGGTGAATATATCACGCAAATCCGACCCGGTGCGACTTCCATATACTTAATTTTTCGTTGCTGTTCTCTCCCTCTTTTTGTTCTGTTTTGTCTCATATTTTTTTTTTCAACTCTTAGGGTCTCTTGTGATGCGATTGAGCGACGTGAGCGAGTCTGTTCCGTCTGCTGAGCTGCTTTTTACCACCCAATCGGGTGCAATTGGAGTTGTTGCCACTCTCTCAGACCGTTACTATAATTTTCTGCAGAAGCTCAGCCTGAACATGACGAAGGTACGGAGGAAGCAAAAAAAGGAGGGAAAGGAACGAGTAGTGAATGCAATGTGTTAGGTTATCGAGAGTGTGTGTCGGGTGGCGCACGACCAATGGCGGTCGTTTGACAACACACGCAAGCGTGTGCCCGCCCATGGCTTTATTGACGGCGACCTCATCGAGCGCTTTCTTGACTTGCCACGCGCCGATATGGCTTCCGTACGACCGATTGACATTGATTGATTGATTGATTGATGCTTAATGATTTGTTTTTGCGCAGGTTTGTGAGGGACTGTTTGAGATGAGCGGAGAAGGGGCGCGTGAGCCGCTGGGAAAGGTGCCGTGTACCGTGGAGTATATTACGCGGATTGTGGAGGAGCTCGCTCGAATTCACTGAATAAAAAAATTAAGCACGCAAAATCACTACGATGCTAAATTACATAATTATTATTATTATTAATATTATAATAATAAAATAATAATATTATATAATTATTATTAATTATATTTTGTTATAATGCTTTGTTATAATAATCACTTCTAATAAGATTGTTATAAATTATTCCAAAATCACTTCTAATATGCATGTTGCGGTATCTACATTGGGGACATGGTGTTGTTGTTGTTATTTTGTTGCTGTGGAGACGTTGCGGTAGGTTGTCTTCCGGTTTTTTGCCTTAGGTCTTCTCGCGGACATGTGGTTTCTTCTCTTGCGATATCGATGGAATGGGAGGCAGGACGCTGGGCTGTGGGTGTGAGAGAAGGGCAGCCAGTCGAATAGGCACGCGTGGGAGAGCGCGACCGTCTGGAGTAGTGGCCCGTCGCGGTACTCGCACGGGGACGCTGCTGGCCGCGTGACGGAGGGGGCTGCCTTCGATGGATAAGAGGGCCGTCGATGTGGCCGGTTGAGCGGCGGCGGTGGACGCGGCCAGCAACGAGCTGGTGGTGGAAGGACGTCTGCGGTTGCTTGATGAGATGTGTGCGAGCGCACGCGTCCTTCGTTCGAGCTGCTCCGACAGTGTTTCAGACAAGGCTTTGTAGCGGTTTCGGTCGTGTTCGACATGAAGCAGTTTTTGTTTCAAGTCGAAAATTTCGCGCTGAAGCGCCGCTGCATCTGCTTCTCCTTGAGCAGACAAGGCCGGTACTACTACAGAGGATCGGGAGAGATGTACATGTATGTGCCATGTGGTGTCGTGGATGAGAATGGAAGCTCAATAGTGCAATAACATTTTGTCGCTAGCAACCAAAGAAGGTCCATAGTTACGGCAAAGAAAGTGAGTTAAAGAGAGAGCAAGAGTCACCCGGCAAGAGCCGGACGGGGTTGGATGGAAGTGGGCTAACGTGACAAGGCGAAACCAACCTGTACATGTGAGCGTGTCACCAAATGTGAGGGCAAAAGTGAGTTCGTTGCATCGTCTGTTGAGCTTTTCAATTTCTTTGTGTAACCCTCGAAGAGTGATCGCGTGTTCTCGCTGCAAGAACTCGACTGTGCTAGAGCTCTCCGAAGTCATTGACATGAAGAAAAGATGAAAATAATAATAAAATAATAATAAATTTATTTGTGAGTGTCAGAGTGTTGTGCATGTTTAAAACTGATTCATTCATTGAGAACAAAATTATACAAAGCAGATGGTCATGACCGCAATAGGTGAGTATAGGTCTGTTAGGGTCTTCTATTCATACTTCATAGCGGTTACAGTTCTTGGACGGGAGGCAGTCTCCTTTCCATTTTGGTGTGCAACGTTAGGACAATGAGACACTCATAGTGATTCATCTTACAAACAAACACTGGCGTGTCAAGTTATTGGTTCATACTTCATAATGGCTACAGTTCTTGGACGGGAGGCAGTCTCCTTTCCATCTTGGTGCGCAACGTTTGTAACATGAGACGCTCATACTGATTCATCTACGAACAAACAAAGGATGAATGATTATCATGATATTGATTTGTGTGTCCACAGCACCTGTTTTTTGTTTTCGTCTGTATCATGCGTCATTCCAACCAGATGACAAAGTCCGTGGGCCATCAAAACAGGAAGCCTTAAGGCAGCGTATAAGTCTGCTAGACCGGACAAGTCATTGTTTGTGTCTGTGTGTACCATCCTTCCAACGATTGATCGGCCGCCTTACACTGGCGCTTTACAAGTGCCATGCAGATGAATATCTCTCCGGCGTCCACGAGGCCGCCTTCGACGCACAGGCGGGGCTGTTGTTGCGGAACACCGACGATTGAATGTGAGGGAAAACTCAGCACGTCTGTCGAGCGATCCTGCTGACGAAAGTCTCGGTTGAGCTGCCGGACGTGCCTCTCGGTGGTCAGGTGAATGTTGACGGCGAGGGCGACGGGCGATGTGGGGGGTGTGCGCAGGAGCAGCAGAGAATCAATGAGACGCTGAAACATGACGCACGCTTGCCACTGCACATGGTGTCGCTGGACTGCCGTGCTCTTTTGAGAGTTGATTATTCTTGGGAGGGCGCGAAGCATGTAAATTGAGAAAGAATATTAATGAATAATCAATAAGTCAATAAGAGAAATAATGACAATGAATAAAATTTTATGTTCGTCTCCGCTTTACTGATCATTGCCCTCGTGACGCCTATTACGAGCTCACACGAGGCGGTGGTTGCTGGAGCCATTGCGGAGGGCGTCATGCGCACAACGCGGTCGACGCTTGAAGGCGCTGCGTTGCTGCAGCATCTCGCGCACGTCGCACACGACCACCCGCTTGTCGCAAAGCTTCACCGCCTGATCGACGCCGAAAAGCAACTGTTTGGCAACTTGACAGAGGTGTATGCGACGCACGTGTGCCTGCAGAGATGCGAGACTGCGTTGGCCGCAGTGCAAGTGCAGATGGACGCGCTTGTCTCGTCGCCCGTCTCCCACGAAGCTCTGCTCACGGCGCTCAGCGCTTCTCACCGCCTTGCATCAACATATGTGCGCTTTGTCTGTCAGCCCACGCGGGCCGCCGACACAGCTCTGCGATGGTTGTCGGAGGCCTTTCAGCGACTACACGCTCACTATTTCCTAGTCAACATGAGCAACGTTGAGCAGTTCGTCGAGTTGGCCCTTGATCAGGCAAGCGACGCGATGGATCAAGTTATTGCACGTGATGAAGACCTCATGACTCATGTGGATATCGCATCGGCAACGCAGAGGTACATTGTGCAAAACTTGCTGGAGGCACTGCAGGCTGTGGTAGTCACGCGCAGCGGACTAAAGGACAGACGTGTCGCTGAATTCCTTGAGGTCGGCCAGCACGATACAATGATACAGTTCTACCACCAGGCTTTGTCGCGCGACGCGGTGAAGCGGCACGCCGAGGTGCGACTGCAAGAGAGCGTGACGAAGGCGCTTGTGTCTGGCTCGAGCCTTGCAAGTGAACTCGAAGTGGAATTGCGTCGCGTCGAGGCTCAGCTCAGGGCGACAAGTCGACGCTACCGTCTACCACTGGGTGCAATTGAACTCGAGGCGCGTTTGGCACGCGACTGTTCGCGTCTTGTTGAAGATATGGTCGAGCGAGTGGGAATGCTTTTGCCGTTGCATGTGGATCGCATTGATGCTCGACTGCGCACTGTCTTTAGCCAAATTACGCTTGAAAACGAACGTGCTGTCGAGCAGGCAGTCGTACGTGCATTTAATGAGACTGTGCAGCGCATCGAAGGCAGCAAATACTGGCTGCGGGGCACACTTGAGCACGCTGTGTCCCGCTCCGTTCACTCCTCCATGGATCACCAACGTGTTTCTTCGGCCGCTGTGCGTGCACTCGCGTGTGCTCGCACACTACGCCACTACGATCAGTTGGGTTGCGACGCCGATGAACGTCTGTTGATTGCAGCCAGTGTCTTTTTGGTGATTGTTCTTGCGTTTCATTGGTGGCTCAGGACAAAATGAACAACAATGTTAATACTTGTATAGGAATAAATGAAATGAAAAGTATATCATTCAGATAAATCATAAAAGTACAATACAATATGCATCTACTATGTAGTGTATGTAGTACGACAAAAGCTTCGTTTGACCCCAAGGCAGAACGCAGGAAAATTCTGATTTTGATTCTTCCTGATCAGTCCTGAATATTATTTTTTTCATTTTTTTCACAATCTTGCGTCAGAATGCGCCCCTCCCTCGCTCTTCTCGCCGTTGTGGCGTTGATCGCAGCCGAGACGGCCGCCGACACGCCCTCCTTTCTCTTTATCCTTGCGGACGACATTGGTTGGCGCATCAACAAACCGCACAAGAACCATCGTCTCCCTTGCTGCTCATCTCTCTCTCTCTCTCCCTCTTTCTTTGTTAGGATGGGGTGACTTTGGCTACAACGGTGGTAACGGTAAGTGGCTGCTCTTTTTTTATGGCTATTACGTCTTTTGAAAAAAGGCTCTCTGTCCGCCTTTGTTTGTTTCGTTTCTCCAGCTCTTACGCCCCACCTGAACGCCTTTGCCCGGGCTCCTGGCTCCATTCTGCTTCACGATGCACACTCGCAGGGCACAGTGTGCTCGCCGACGGTACCCAATGAGGCGGAGGGAGTGTTTCCGTGTGTTGTTGACAGTGCATCGTAGCGTGCGTCCGTGCTGACGGGCCGCTCGCCCTTCCGCGACTGCGTCGACAACGTATACAACTGTAGCGACCCCACCGAGTGCCCCGGCCTTAAGTTCAAGTTTGCGCCCAACGGCACGTACACCTTTGGAAATGCTGTGCGCGACGCCAGTGTGCGACCAGCAGCACAGGACGCCGCCCTGTCGCGCCCCTCGGCGGACAAGAAGAAGGCTGCAAAGGCTAGATCGCCACCGGCGAACAACGCGTACGAGTCGTTTTTCTCGGGCAAGTGGCACCTGGGCAACTTGTTTGCGGATGCTGCCAGCTATGGTGGTGTTGCGTCGTCGCCTGTCACGCACGGCTTTGACACCTTCAACTGCACCCTTGAAGTGGCGCCCACCGCCACTACCAACTGCCACTGTGCCAAGGAGTGGATTCCGTCGTGTATCTACGGCCACAACGAGAAGGCGGTTCACTGCAACGGTCAAAGGTATTCGTCGGAGGAAACGTGAAAGTAAACATATTTCAACTCTTTTTTTCCGCGTTAGCGGTCCTGTCGCTGGCGACAACTGCTGCTTCAACTACTGGTGGCGCGACGACTCACAACCCCACGGTGTTAACAACCTCACTAACCCCGGTAGGGCACACGCGTGTAGTTGTGTTGCTATAGTGCTAGCCTATGCAACGCACTATCTGACTGACAACCCTTTGTTTTTTTTTTTTTTTTTTTTTTTTTTTTTTTTTTTTCCTGCGTTTGTGTTCTTTTGTGTGCAACAGGACTCTGTTTTGAAAAAGTACAACGTTCGACTGATCGGTATGGATCGTGCTGGCGCTGGACTCTCCGCTCCTCATCCGGGCCGCTCTCTTGCGGACACAGTCGACGACATTCGTGCTGTTGCGGACTTTCTTGACTTGGAAACGTACAAAGATGGGTGTTGATTGCTTTTGCCGATTGTCCCTCTCTCTCTCTCTCTCTCTATCACTTTGTTTCTTTCTTCCTCCTCTCTCCCTCTTCTCTCTCTCTCTCTATCACTTTGTTTCTTTCTCCCTCCTCTCTCCTTCCTCTCTCCTTCCTCTCTCTTTTCCCTCTCTCTCTCACACGTACACCTTCACGACAGGTTTGGCGTTCTTGGCATTGGCGCTGGCGCGCCATACGCGATTGCATGTGCACAGATTCTTCCAAACCGTGTTGTGACGGTGGGGGCTGTCAATGGACACCTGGGCGGCGACGCGCACCTCAACTGGTTGCAGCGCCTTGCGCGCTATGTTCCTGCCGCTGCGCGCATTCTTGTGCGTCGCTCTGTGTTTCGTCTTTATTCTGCCCTTCCTATGGATGCCTTCCGATTTCTCCCCTTTTCCAAACCCGATGCTCAGGTACCAAAAAGAACATAGTATTGCATCGTTCTTTGTCTCATGCCTTTGTCTCAGTTGCTGCGGAGCAAAGAAAAGAAAATGCGAGCGAAAGCGCTTCTGTACCTCAAGGATATTGTCGAGGTAACATCCAAGAAATATAGAGGAGTGTATCTCAGTATGTGTATGTGCATGTGCGTCTTTGTGTGTGCGCGCGAACACGAATGTCTCTCGCTCTCTGTTCTGTCTCTCTTGTCGCTATGTGTCTCCCTATGTATGTATGTGTGTGTACTGAGAAGGAGAGGGCTGCGTAGGGATTCCGGGAGGGAGGCGAGTCGGGAGCGGAAGATCTCTCTGCGGGAGATGAGCTTACGCTGGGGGCAATGGACACGCCGGTGCATTTGTTTGTGGGAGATGGGGATGAGTGGACGAGCGTGGCGGGTACAGAGTGGGCTGCAGGAGTGCTAGGAAATGCGTCGGTGACGGTGGTGGAGGGTCAGGGGCGCTTTGGGGTGCTTGCGGAGCACGCCGATGCCGTTGTGAATGCGCTAGGCAAGGAGTTCTTTGACCGGGCGCTTACCTACCGCATTGCAAACTATGTCATTGAGGATAAGATTGTGCGTGCGCGTTCAGATGATCTGCAGAGCCATTGGGCCGCGGCGAAAACAAAGGGAAAAGCAAAGAAGGGAAAGGGCGCAAGATGAGCCTTGTTTTCATAATGCAGTGCGTGTTTAATAATATTGCATTGTACATACTTATGTCGTGTGTTGTGTTGTCAAGTGTGACGAAACCTTTTTGTGGGCTGAACAAAGTGCACCGATTGAATGAGAGGGAAGAAGGAAGAGAGAGCCGTAAGCGTGAGGGGTGGAAGGTGAAGGGTACGGGAAGTGGAGGTGGGAGAGAAGTGAAGGAAGGATACGAAATTCTGGGCAAGCTGAGGGGTGTCGAAGCGCAAGAGGATGTGGGAGACGTCTTCGTGTTGCATGGCAATGTCGGGTGGAGGTGTTGTGATGCGGCCGACCGGTCCTGCGGCTGCGGCGCTTGTCATTGTGGCGGCGCTTGCTGAGAGTGCTAGACAAAGGTCGAGGAGGAGCTGCAGGAGGTCTTCGGCCGAGAGAGACACAGATGGAGTCACAAAGGTACTGTGTTGGATGCGCACCAGACACGAGTAGTCGATATCTACGTCGTTGCTGGCTTCCTCGTCGTCGTCGTCGTCGTCTCCGTGAGTGTGTACTCTTGACTCGATCATGCCACATAGCTCGTCCAACTCAAACGAGGATATTTCGGCAGCTTTTCGTTTGCGAGACGCCGCGGTCAACGTCGAACTTGACGGGTTGAGTTCTTGGAGACGTGGGAGTCCTGCGGCGGCCGAGACGCTTCCGCTGCGCCGCCGTAGATTGACGCTGGAGATGTCACTCGCATCACTACCGTCGCTGGTGACGGATGCGCGCAGAAAGCGACGCCGGAGTGACGCTGAGGCTGAGAGGGGCGAATTGGCGTTGGTGCGTGATACTCCCGCCGCCGCTGCTGCTACTGCCGTTGGCGACATTTCAAGGCTTGGGTTATCCGCGTGAGCATCAGCTGCTGCGTTGGCGGCGGCCGAGAGGGCGCTGTCGACACTGTTCGCGCGCGGACGGGCGTCTTTTCGCTGGGGTGGCAGCATTTCCGCATCGTGCATGTCACAGTCGAGGTCGTCGTCGTCGTCCTCCTCCTCCTCCTCCTCGTCCGACTCCAGCATGACGAGTCTGTGCAGACGGGCGTACGAGCGGTCGGGCAGCGACGCGTGCTGGTCACGCATCGCCGCAAGCAACGCCCGTCGGCGCGGAGTCGGAGCCATCGAACAATTAATCGACGAGTCGAGAGCGGACGACGCCATTGGCCCGGCCATCGTGTACGATGTGTCGCTTACAACTTCTAGTGCTTGGAGAGAGGGTGGTGGAGGAAAGCAAATTGTAATAGAGTGAATAAAACTGTGTAAACCATGTCCATTCGGTTGATGAAACTCCACGTCTTTCTTATTTTCTAGACCCGTCCAGAATCGGTCTATACAGTGTCCTGATTCACTGATCAAAGACCACTGAGGCACTGACCGGTGATCATTGACTACACAGACACTTCCTTGACGAGAAATTTCGATTTTAGAATTTTATTATTATTATTCGTTTTATGTTCACGCGCAACAAGAAAGGTACTCTTGCGCGTGTGGAGCGGTTCCCGAACGACACTAACGTGCAGGATTGGGTTGCAGTGGACGAAGGCAGCCTGACGGTGGTCATTGAGCCGGTACCAAAGGTGCATGCGCCCTTCCCGTACCAGGGACCCGCGTTCATGCAGGGGCCCCCCATGCCGCCCAACACCAGCTGGTTCCCCGACCAGATGCAGCAGCAGCGCTTCATCGAGGGCGCCTTTGAGTCGTGTGCCTTTAAAACGACGCTGGCGGCTGTCGCAGGTAACCACGCCGATTGTGTCATGGGCACTTGCTCGTGTTGTGCGTCTGTGCGCACGCACGCGTGTCGTTCCGCACCTGCTGCTGTTCGCGTAGGTTCTCACACCCGTTGTGCTTGTGTTTGTGTGCGCAGGGATGGGTCTTGGCGTGGCCTTTGGCATCTTTACGGCCGGAATGGATCCCATGTCGCCTGGAATGAACGCCGACTTCAGCAAACAGACCACTCGCGAGGTGTTCCGGGACATGGCGAATCGTAGCAAATCAATGGGGTACCGGGTGAAGACGACACGGAACACCTTTGACTGACCCTCTTGTGCAGCAAATCGTTTGCCACCATTGGAGCACTGTTTTCGTGTGTCGAGTGCGCAATCGAGACAGTATGATACTTATTGTGTTCATGGATATGCAAAGCAGTGAAGGTGCGATTCCTTACATGCCCCGTGTTTATTCATGTAGCAACGAGGGGAAAACGACGGTATGAATCCTATCTACGCCGGATGTGCCACGGGTGGCTTGATGGGGCTCAGAGGTGAGATAGTGTTGTGAGTGCTTCTTTGACTGACTGATCGTCCCTCTCCTTTGTTTCTCTCTCTCTCTCTCTCTCTCTCTCTCTCTCTCTCTCTCTCTCTCTCTCTCTCTCTCTCTCTCTCTCTCTCTCTCTCTCTCTCCCTGTGTGTGTTTCAGCGGGTGTCAAGCCTGGACTGGTGGGCTGTGCCGGATTTGCTGCATTTTCAGCGGCCATTGAATACTGGATGACGAGTCGCTGAGAGATTCAAAGCAATTCATCAGAGTGTGGCGTGTACAAAGTGTAGAACAATAGCCAATCATTAATAAATCTACTTTTTTCTTCTTGTTTTCATCTCATGTCTGGTGGTGAAAAACGAGCTGTCAGCGATGCGTCTGAGGACGAAGGCGACAAGCGCTCCAAGGCCAAGGTTGAGGCGCGCGAAGTGACACTCTTTCGCGAATTCCTTCGCATCGAGACAGTCCATCCCAATCCCGACTACGAAAGCGCCATTGCCTTTCTTCAGACGGTTGCCGACGACATTGGACTAAAGACAAGCTGGTCTGAGGTATATTATTCTCGTGGTGGTGCGGCAAACAAAACCCTTTTCCTTCCGTCTCCCTCGTTCAGCCGGTCGCAGGCAAGAAGGTCTTTATCATGACCATGCAAGGCTCAGATCCAAGTCTGCCGTCGCTTGTGCTCAATTCTCACACTGGTACTGTCGTGTGGAGACTTGTGGACGGAGACAAAACAAGCAAAAGCGCAACTCATCGTTGGATTGTTTGATCATAGACGTCGTGCCGGTATACGAAGCAGAGTGGCGCGAACCGCCGTTTGCCGCCAACAAACTGGAGAACGGTGATATCTACGCTCGTGGGACGCAGGACATGAAGTGTGTGTGCATTCAGTATTTGGAGGCAGTGCGTCGTCTGAAGGCGACGGGTGAGCCGCTCACACGCACTATCCATCTCATGTTCATGCCGGGTACGCCACAGAGCTCAACTTCTGATTTGTGTCCCGTCTTACTCACACACACACACACTTACTCACTTACTCACTCACTCACTGACTCACCGCCACATTTCTTTGGTGGGTCATGGGCGCAGACGAAGAAGTAGGCGGACACGACGGAATGGAGACCTTTGTGAATACGGACGAGTTTAGGGCACTCAACGCCGGACTAGTGCTTGACGAAGGACTCGCTAACCCCACTGATGCATTCACGCTATTCTATGGCGAACGGGCTCCCTGGTGTAAGTCCAAACAAATAAAGAAGAAAGAAAGAGAAAAATCAAGCCTGGCCGCACATCCTTTAAAAAATGTGATTATTTTTTGTTATTGTTGCTCTGACAGGGGTACGTGTCAAGGCGACTGGTCCGCCCGGTCACGGAAGTCGCTTTATTCCTGACACCGCAATGGAGAAGCTCGTACGTGAAATGGCATAAACAACATGATTGTGCTGAACGTCGGTTGTTTTTTTTTGTGCGTCAGATGCGCATTGTGGACAAATTTCTCACGTTCCGTCGCGAGCAAAAAGCAATTTTGGATGCAAACGAGGAGGAGTACACTCTGGGAGATGTGACTACGGTCAATTTGACAATGCTCTCAGGAGGAGTAAGAAATCAAATACGACACACGTTTAAAGAATAATGGAGACACACACACACACACACACACACACACACACACACCCGTATCACTTTGCCTCTCTCTCTCACTCTGTCAATCTCTCTCACTTTGGTTCAGGTTCAGTTCAATGTGGTTCCGTCCGATGCGGAGGCCGGATTTGACATTCGGATTGCGCCTACGGTCGACCTAGACAAGTTTGAAGAGCAGCTCAAAGGATGGGTTGAGAGCGAACCGGGAGTCACCTACTCATTCCAACAGGTACACACCGACGCCACTTTTACCCCTGTCATGAGTCATTTGAGCACATCACACACCACTCTTCTTTCATTTCAATCTCACTCGAACAAGCTCACACACAAACGCACTCATCCTTAGGTGTTCCGCAACAACCGCATGACTGAGTTGACGGACGACAATGTGTGGTGGCAGACGTTCAAGGGGGTCACAGACCGTCTAGGCATGACCATTCAAACGGAAATCTTCCCTGCAGCCACCGACTCGCGCTTCATCCGTCAAAAGGGCATTCCTGCCTTTGGCTTTTCTCCCATCAATCGCACACCCATTCTCCTTCATGATCACAATGAGTTTCTCAATGAGGACATTTTCTTGCGTGGCATTGACATCTATGTTGAGCTGGTGCGTGCCCTGGCAAACATCCCCAATCAAGATTGAATCTTGCCCAAAGCCAAAAAGAAAAAATGAAACAAACAAACAAAAAAAAGAATGATTCAACAAAGGAAAAAAGGTCTACAATAGTGTACAAAAATCAGAAACGAGTACTTATACTACCGATCACAACAGCAACTACTAGTAGTAGTTATAGTAATAGACGGCAGATGTCAAAAGTAGCGACCCGAACGAGGGGCGCTCCAGGGTCCTGAGCCGCGCCCCAGCAAATGGCGGTAGCGGCTGGGCACCTCAGGCGGGAAAGGTTTCTTGCGCCGCCACTTGGTGTACTCAAACGCCTCCACAAGGTTGCTCAGTAGCTCATCAAGCGACTCGTGAGCTTTGCGGGCTGCCTCTGGATCGTGCTGACTCAGTGCGTCGGCAGTGCGCTCCGCCACTGCAAACAACTCAAACGCATTGCTGCTTATGCGCTTGCAGTATTCTTCGCCCTCTTCATGCTGTGGTTGCCCTTGTACCGCCCAATACACTGCGCTCGACTCCTCCTCGTCTTTTTTTGCCTTGGCGTCACTTTTCTCGTAATGATTCACAATCTGAGTAATCTGTGTGTGTGTGTGTGTGTGTGTGTGTGTGTGTGTGTGTGTGTGTGTGTGTGTGTGTGTGTGTGTGTGTGTGTGTGTGTGTGTTTGCGACAAGTGTGTGAGAACAAAATTCTTGAAAGGAAGGGATTCGTACGAGAGACGGATGGGTTGACGAAAGCCAAAGAGCCGGACGTTTGCGCCAGTATCGCGTCTGACGACGCATAAATTTGCGAGTGGACGTGCTGTAGTCAAGAAGAAGTTGGCGTACGCCATAGAGCAAGTTGCGTGCACGAGAGCGGTGGAGCAGACTCAGCCCCCGCGACTTGGAGGGACCTTGGGGCATCTCCTGCGCGTCAATGTTCAAAGTGGGATACCACCAGGTGTACAAGTAGTCGATGGCCTCGCGGTACCCGAGAGCACGGCGCGCCCGCTCAATGCTGAGCGAGTCACGCTTGTGCTTATACACAAGCGCGACTGCTTCGCGCATAAGTCCCTCCTTGAGCAGATGCAGTGACTGGTCCATGGCAATTTCGCGGAAATGCTCGCGCGGCAACACCAACATGATACCACGCATCTTCATGGGCGGCAAGGAAAAGGTTCTTTTCGAAGTATCGTCAATTTCCGCGCGGGGCTTGCCCACAAGCGCGTGCAGCCGAAGGGTGCGCTCCACTCGGTACACGTCGGTGCGCGGAAACTTATCGGCGGTCACCGGGTCCAGTTGCATGAGTAAGGCGTGTGCCGCATACTCAAACTCAATCGCCTCTGCCGTCTTGTGTCGCAGCTCCTCCTCCGTCGGTGGCACGCTCTCGCCCGCAACTTGTCGCCGCACCACCTCCGCCTGAATCTGTTCCCTCACCTGCGTCGCCAACTCTTCGCTCACCCCGGGCTTCTCGTTGAACCCCAACGCCGCAAACTGCATGTACATGCCCGCACCCCCAACGAGAATGGGTACTTTGCCGCGCTCTTGGATTCGCTTCGAAAACAAAACGCAGTCAGACAAGTGACAGACAGACAGACAGACAGACACGTTCGCTTTCGCGTTCGTTCCGGCGGCGTTTCTTACTCGCATGCGCTCCCACACCTCCAAGGCATACTGGCCAGCACTATGGAAATTCGTGTCGCAGCTGTACATGTGATGCGGAATGCCTCTCTGCTCGTCCGACGTCATCTGGTTGCTGCCCGTCTCCATTCCTTTGATCGCCTGCAAATAGCATGTGAACCAAAGCGCACACAGACACACTCACAAAACACCCCTCAACGCCACCACCCCACCCCTCCCCCTCCACCACCCACAGCTACACGCCGGACCGTGTGTGTGTGTCTCTCTCTCTCTCTCTGTGTGTGTGTGTGTGTGTGTGGAGGACGAGCACTCACTTTCGTTCTCTACCTGAATTGGATCGACAGAAATAATCTCACCGCCAAGCCGCCGTGCAACCTGAATGGCCGTCTTAGACTTGCCGACACCGGTGGGGCCCGTGATGAAGAGTGCATGCGAAACGGAGCGTGTGTGTCGCACAAGAACACGCAAAGGTCGAATCCGAGTGGAAAACATCGCGACACGCCTAGAGCCAAGAACCCAAGCTGCGATGCAACACGAGTCGAGCGCACTAGACTCCAAAAAAAGGACCGAAAAAGAAATAATTCACTGCTTTCAGTGCTTTGCCATTTTGTTTGTTGTCAAAGTAAAGTGAGTATTGACAAATGACATTTGACAATTCCATTCAATCTATATTCTATTGAATTTTGGCGGTGTCTTGCGCTGTACACACCGAACGAACATTCAAACGTTTCGTCGTCCACGTATAGACGAAGATACACAAGGTTCGTTGTGCCCACATCGTTTCTTTCTCTTTCCCTTTTTGCGCGCCATTATCACAATTTGAAAAAAGATACGATTGCCAGGGGATCTCTGGTGCCGCCCAATACCCTTCCCTAACGACCCACATACACCCGCGACCCGATTCGGTCGCTGTATCTGCGCGCTTCTGCTTGTCTTTCCCCATTGTCTCGTTCCTGTCGTCTTGCTGAAACGGCCATCGACACCCCTCGCTACAGACGCTCCTCGCGCTCTTCTTACTCCCACCCGACGCTCATGCACACTCTTCCCTCCCATTTCTTTTGACAGTGTGGCGAGACCGTTGCGAAGTGGGGACGAACGAAAAAGAAGAAACAAAAAAAAAAAAGAAAATGGTGGCGAATTCCACGGAAGTCATTCAGGTCGACAGCGACGAGTGCTCGACGACCGCTGGGGAGAGCGATGCTGAGAACCCGCCTCACAAGTCTACAACGACAGCCTCTCTGAAACGCAACTCGGAATCGGTCGTCGACTCGTTCGATGAAACAACCACCACCAAACGCCCTAAAGGTGCCGACAGCGCTGCGTTGGACGCCACTGGGGAGAATGGTGTGGTTGCTGCTGCTGCTGCTGCTGTTGCTGTTGCCGCCGTCGACGACGATGACGACGATGACGACGACGACGCTCTTGCCGTTGTATTACCTGGTCGAAAGCGCAAAACGTTGAGCGACGATGAGGACTTTGAAGTGTCCGCTCTGCTCAGCTCGACCTCCAGCAGCACAGCAACCGGCAACAACACCGAGGGCATTCGTCGAAGCAGACGCGTTGCCAGTCGACCTTCCACACCCTCACTCACAAAGACAGCGCAGGCGAAAACCCATGCAACACGAGCCAGAGCATCTGCGCCACGCGTCACCAAACAGTCGTCTTTGACTTCTAAACGCAGGCGTATTGTCAAATACTTGGATGACGACGAGGAGGAGGTCGACGAGAATGATGACGATGCCTTTGTTGGTGAACAACAAGATAACTCAGACGAGGACTTTTTGGATGATGAAGAGGAGGATGAATCGGACGACGACGGCGACGACGGCGACATGTGCGTACCAAGCGACGAGTCATACGACGAAGACTACTCCACAAGCCGAAAGCGACGCGCCCCTCCTCCCCGTCGTTCACGCGCACCACCCAAGCGCAAGGCAGCTGCCGTTCGCTCAGTGACCAGTCGCGCACGCAAGAAGAGCACACGTGTCACCAACGATGAAGAGGAAGACGACGATGACAATGAGGAGGAAGAGGAAGAGGGCGTCGACGACGACAACGACGACGATCGATTCCTTGCCAAACGAAAGAGCCGTGCCAAGGTCGACTCGGACTTTTCGTCGGACGAAGTGGAAGAGGTCGAGCTGGAGCTGCCCGAGGACATGGGGCCTCAACTTGAGTACGAGGTGGAGACGCTTCAGGTGGTCGACGACGATTGTGAGTACGATGGCGAGGAGGCGCCCACCGATGAGGTGCGTGCCGCACGCAAACAGGCGGCAGAACAGCGCGAGAAGGCCACCAATGAAGGTGACGAGTCTGCGGCCCCCGTCTACGAGACGTACAAGCCGCGGTTCTTCAAGAAGGGCAAACGTCACCCAGCCATGTTGTGTGAGACGGCCGCCCTTGCCGCTATCGACCCGCCACCCATCACGTACGAGTTGTCGGAAGAGCTCCTGCGCACGGTCGAGTCGGGAGCACTCTCTCGAATTCAGCTTGAGACCATCACGTATGCGTGTCAGGCGCACGAAGAGAAACTGTTTGGGACGGAGACGCGGGCTGGGTTTTGCATTGGTGACGGTACCGGTGTGGGCAAGGGGCGCATCATTGCGGGTATCATCACCGAGAACTTTGTGCGCGGCAATCGTCGTTCCGTGTGGGTGTCGCTCTCGTCGGGTCTCATTGAGGATGCCGAGCGTGACTTTGCTGACCTCGGCGAAATTGGTGTCAACATTCCCGTCTTGCCCGTCGTCGGTCAAGACTACAAGCCGTTGTCGAGTCAAGCGTTCGTTCTGCCCGACGGCTCGCCGTGGGACGGCCAGCAGGGTTGCTTCTTCCTCACCTACTCGACACTCATCATGACAAAGCGAGCCGCCAAGGGAGCCGCTGCCGCTGTCGCCACCAAGAAGACCTACCATGCGACTGCATCGGAAACCGTTGCCGACGCCATCGACACGCCCGCGCCGGCCGCACCGACTCGAGAGGCCGCCATGAAAGCTTTGTTGCAGCGTGACAAGTCGGGTTTTCTCGGCTCGCGTCTCGCGCAGATTGTCGACTGGCTCGGCGACGACGGCATCATCGTCTTTGACGAGTGTCATCGTGCCAAGAATCTTGTTCCCGATAGCCACGAGGGTCAAGCGGACTCGCGCAAGACCGGCTCCAAGACGGGCCAGGCAGTGCTGCAGATCCAGCGCACTCTCCCACTTCTCCGTGTCGTCTACTCAAGTGCAACCTCCGCCAGCAGCGTCCCCAACATGCTTTACATGGATCGCCTCGGTCTTTGGGGTGGCACCGGCTGCCCGTTTAAGTCGGCCGCCGATTTCAACACCAACGTCAGCAAAAAGTAAGAGAAATAACGATAATAATAATAATAATTTATTGTACTTCGTTTAACATTTTTTTTTCTCTTGTTTATTTATAGTTTGGGTGCAATGGAGCTGGCGACGTGTCGACTGAAGCGCACAGGACGTATGTTGAGTCGCACTTTGAGCTTCCATGGGACGTCATTTCGTCTCGCCGAGGTGCCACTCACTCGGAGCGACATGGACATGTTCAACAAGTGCAGCGCCTTTATCCACGACGTCGCAGCCCAGTTTCAACTGGCTCTCAACGAGGCTGGCAAGACGGCGCGTCGCTCGTGGGCGCCTTTCTGGGGCGTGGTGCAACGTGTGAGTAAGAGTGTGTTGGTGGCGACCAAGATTGCGCGTGTCGTCGAGCTGGTCGAAGAAGCACTCGCGCAGAATCGCTCCGCCGTTGTTAACATGTGGTCGACGGGCGAGGCGCGTGCCGACGAGTACTTCTCGCAGTTGCCTGACGATGCCGACGTGGACGAGCTTATTTCGGCGCCTCTTCTCATGCTCGAGATGTTTATCAAGAATCATCTCCCCGACCGTGTCCAAGACGACTACATTCAACGTCTTCACAGCGTACGTTTGAGAGGCTTTTTGTTCCCATTTATTTATATCTTTTTATCCTTTTCTTTTTCCCCTTCTTGTGCGTGCAGTTGAACCTGCCAGCGAACCCGATGGACACGCTTCTTGAGGCGTTGGGTGGACCATCGAAGGTGGCGGAGATGAGTGGACGCAAGCATCGACTGGTGCTCAACGAGGCGACGGGCAAGTACGATCGAGTGCATCGCAGTGCGGGGCTGTCGGCCAAAAAGAAGACGGTCGACATAAACTTGGCGGAAAAGCGTCTCTTTATGCGCGGCGAGAAGCGCGTTGCCATTATCACCGAGGCGGCGTCGACTGGTATTTCGTTGCACGCGGACGAGCGCGTCAACAACCGTCAGCGTCGTGTGATGATCACTCTCGAGTTTGCGTGGGCGGCCGATCGCACTATTCAGCAGTTTGGTCGGGTACATCGCAGTAACCAGACGTCGCCGCCGCACTATGTCATTGTGTTGTCGCAGGCCGCTGGCGAATTTCGCTTTGTCTCCACCATCACGGGTCGACTACAGGCGCTGGGTGCGCTCACCAAGGGCGATCGACGTGGCTGCATGTCGGACGGTGAGGACGCGCAAGATTTTTTTGAGCGTAATCTCGAGACCAAGTATGGCAAGGACGCGCTGCAGACGCTGGTACAGCTGCTCACTCAGTCTCGTGTATACACGTGGGATGAGAATGGGCGCAAGCTCATGTCGATTGTAAATGACTTTGTTGGCGAATACGACGACGAGACAGGCGCCTTCAGTGGTCGCGAACTCGATCAATTTGGTGTCAAGCGTGCCGTGCCCAAGACCATCGATTCAGTCATGGACGCGCTTCGTCGTCAAATGGAACTGTCGCATCTTATGAAACGAGAAGGTGGCGTGTGGCGCTGGGTCGACAAAACGCCGTCGGTCAAGGTACGCAATAACAGTATTTAATAATCGTACCATAAGCATAATAATCACAATTATATCAATAATAATTATAATTATTTTTATTATAATAATTCTAATAAAATACTAATAAAAATACTAATAAATTAATATCATTATTATTAATGTTATAATATATCAGCTCTATTCTTAATAATAATTATTATTTTTATTATTTTCTCATTGAATGTTTTTCCTTCTCTGTGTAGCGTTTTCTCAACCGCATTATGATCACGCGCATGGACACTCAAATTGTACTCTTTCGACTCTTTTTTGCCATTTTCGAGCGCAAAGTGGACGACGCGCGCGCCAGCGGCTCGTACGACTCGGGCATCAACCGTCTCAAGGGACACGACCCGGCCATCCTCAAGGAGTATCCTGTGCAAATCATGGGTGAGAACTGTCCCGACCTGAACTTTGTCGAGATTGAGGTGGATCGTGGCATTTCCTATCGATCGGCGTTCGATCGACTCTTGCGGTACAAAGAGACACAAAAGTCGTGTTTTGGTGCATTGAACTTTTTTTTTTTTTTCCTTGTTTCATTGTGTTCAGGTCCGATTCCTTCA